>JARGYV010092913.1:0-13426 GCA_029532675.1 Ornithodoros moubata
TGCGTCATATGTGTCAGAGGGCCAGAATGTATTACAGGTTTTAGAGTATTATAATACAGGTAATACTCAATTTTTCGGTATTATAATACATAATCGAAATACATTTCCAGAATGGGTATTATAATACCTAATACAAATACTCAAAAGTATTACTGTAATAGTATTATAATACAATGTATTACTAATACTGCCCATCCCTGGCGCGAACCAATCCTCAGTCGGAGTGATAACGTTCACACACAGGATTCGTCAAAAGCGGTAAGCGTACACCTTTTTGTGCCACTTAGCATAACTGCATAAGCGACACAAAAATGTGTACGCCCACAGTTTTTTACCAATTCTGTGCGTGAAGGATATCACTCCGACTGGGGATAGGTTTACGCTGCGTTATGCGGTGAAGTCCCGTTTTTAGAGTGTGTTTTACAGTGTAGTTTTTAGCATTATAGAGTTTTCTGTTAGAACGGCGTTTCAAATGCAAGTGCTCTATACGAAACTCTGTGCAGGCGTTTAACAACTGTCACATACATTAATGTAGCAACCCGCGAAAAGAACAGATGTGTAATATGTAGACAACAGCATTACAACAACTGAATGCGAGAATACTACAAAGGCCAACGGAAAATAATAACTGAGATTGGCGATTACGCCCGATGTAACTTTAGAATACGGATATCTGCAAAAACATAGGGCACATTCAACGGGTTATACACAAGTCATTAATCAAACAAAATGTAACCACTGCAGTTACTATAAAAGAGAGAAATGAGCTGCACATGGACAGCTGTCCATGACAAGAACCCACAATTTTATTTCCACATCGAAAATAACCTACAGATCATGCAGCATGGTAACTAGAAATTGATTATCTCTGTTTACATGTTCGGCCTCGAAGGGAGGCATACGTATATGCTGTTTTTTTTTGTTTTTTTTTTTTTGTGTGTGTATTCTTTTGCTCCTCCCATTGATCATGATGAGCCTAACAATCGAGTAGTGAGTGTCAAGCCCCACTTACTGCTCCAAGGTTATCCAACGTGTACTATTTAATATTCCTTGACGCACTACAGCGTCCCAGAATATCCCGACTTGTCATTGCTGCCATCCACGCAGCAAAAGTGACAAAACACGCAATGTGTATGAGAGATAACACTGACACGGCATACATAACATTATGCTGGGAAATGCATGATTTGACTCTCACGTATTTCATAAAAATGATCAGCGATACGAACTGAAGAAGCCAAAAGCATTTACTGGGAATAATACAGTAGCAAGTTGCAATCTGTATGAAATACAGTTTTTCAAACCATTCGTTCAACAAGGTTATTAAATAAACAAACAACAAAGGCTTTTCGGGAAAAAAAAGGCACATCCTGGTTTGCATAAGCTGCATTACCATCATTCAATCCTTTTATTCTGTATACGGTATAATGTTGACGCGAAGAAACGTAAATGTTTTTACTGTGAATAAGCTCGAGCAATGGTGTTACAATGACAGAAGGAATAAATTAGCATAGGCTAAGCGCACTTTCAATTATGTGGGTATTAACTCAACCTCAGCGAGGCTTCGGTGATCATTGAAAACAGGCCAAGGATATACGTTTGAAAAGGCAACCAGGAAGCTTTAACTGCCACATTCAAAGGCTTTATATGTAAGCCTACTCCGTCCAGTCCAAATGAAGGGTGCCCGCTTTGGACATCTCTAATGGACTACAGTTAAACCACGGGCTTTATTTTTGTTCTTCGCTGAAGTAAAGACGTTTAAATAATCGGCAGCACAATAATGACCACTGTTTTAGCTTCAAGGCATCGTACGCACGAGGATTTTAAGCGATACGTCCAAGTCAATATAGCGAACAACATCGTTTTTCAGCTGTCTTTGTTGTTGTTGTTGTTGTGAATCAACATTGATTTTAGCGACCTGCATAGCCCATCGCCATGGGTGAAAAGAAAATGGGAGAAAAGGAAGGACCTCTGTATGAGGGTTTTTGACTTCCTTTTAAACCTTCTTCCTTCGAATCTTTGCGCTATTTCGAGCAGTTGCCAACAACATTTTTGACGACCTTCCTTTTATACGATGATAACAAATAAAATGCACAACCCCATCGGCCTTGCGCCAGAGTAAACAATTGCCTCACCACCAAACATGTCGAGTACTAATTCCAGTACGCAATACGTAACGCGAAAGAAGCCCTGTGTTACTTTTCCCCAACTATAGTTTTACGCATTTCGACCCATCTAAGACGGGCGACTAAGGCGGCACCTGCTGTAGCTAGGCTAAATAAACTGCATCTGTCAGCAACAGCTCTGCCCCACCTTGCGTGGGGATGGGCTTCAACGACCCCTTGCGCATATGAAAAGCCACTACTACGTGCAATTTTTATAAAGATTTAAGCATCTGAACGGGCACAGCTGCCGTTTTCTCAGCGCGCAGCAACACTCGTTAAGCTCTCGTGAGTGCAGTCGTTAACTTGAACCTATGGGGCTGCTAAAGATAAACACACGGGCCTGCGAGCATGTCTCGAACGTTTCTTCGCTTTCAGCTCCTACCCTCGGCTGCTAAGATTGTCTCTCGTGCGACGGACCAGCGCTGCTTCGAAAGCCGAGATATTTTGGTCTCGCATCTGCTGTCATACTACATCTCAGGAAAAGATTGGTTATATGGGCTGTACATTAGCGAAAGTGCGCGAAGCACATTGAGTCACTCTATGGAAACCTTCGTACGACTGTTTGGGATAATGTTACTTTTGATGTCAACAGGTGATTATGAGGAAAGAAGGAAACGGAGGGAGATTGCATTCCACCATCGTCGTTTCGGACGTCAATGGAAATGGTGTAGTTTTGGTGAGCAGCGCATGTGAAAAGCGTGACTGCGAACATGTCTGAACGATGACCGAAGAAGTCAATGAATAATCAAGAGCACACGCTTAAAACATAACTTCACCGCATAGCACGGCGACGACCAAACGGCATTCCGAATGATATCGTATATACGCCATTTCTGTGACGCTCATGCACTACATGAAGCGTCACAGAAATGGTGCACGGCCAATGTTTTCAGCAAATGACGTCTCTGAACGATATCATTTGGAATTGCGATTGGTCATCACCGTGCTATGCGATGAAGCTCTGTTTTAGGAGTACGTCGTGGCACGGATGAATGAAATATTTTAAATAAAAGGCAATACAGCGCACAGACTAAAAACAGAACTTCACCGCATAACACAGCGTAAACCAGTCAACTAACCAACGCAGCGTAACGCAGCCTTTTTGTGCTACTTGTCATAACTGCACAAGTGACACAAAAAGGCATACGCCCACCGTTTTGGACGAATCCCCCCGCGCGAACGATATCATTCTTGACTGGGGATTGATTTATGCCGCGTTCTGCGGTGAAGTTTCCGAGTGCAGTTATGTACCCACACCATCTGCTATGTGATGGGGACTTTCCTTCCTTTCTTTAGCCCAACCTTGTTATTTATTGACGTTAATGTTGTAGAGAGATAACTTCACCGTACGCATGCTACCTGTATGCATGATGCAGAATAATATTTCGTTTCAACAAGAGGTAGTTGCGTTAATGCTGCGTAAAAAGGCGACTTTTTAGCAGTTCTTAGTTGTTTAGTTTTCACTGTTATGTTTCTTTCTGCTAATTTCATCCTAAGGTGCCGAGCGTATTATACGACAGAATACGCCCTGTCATAATGTGTCTGTTGACGAATTATGTTAAGACCACCAAACATCCAACAGTCGCTGGTTCTGTGACACACGTGTTTCTTTCCTTGCTTCACTACTTGCTTATTTTCATTTAGGTTTATTTATTTACTTTTTATTCCCTTTATATATATATATATAACATCGTCACGAGCAGCACTGTACCTCCAGGGGCCGAATGAACAAAAATTGAGTTTGTGAATCGGCTCTTGCGGATCCGGCATCTTCCGGAGCAGTTGTCCGGTATATTAAAGACACGTAGCATTGCCTATACACTCTAAAAACAGAACTTCACCGCATAACATGGCAATGACCAGTCGCTATTCCCAATGATATCTTTTACTGACCCTATTTGCTGGAAACGGTGGGCGTACGCCTTTTTTTGTGACACTTATGCACTGCATCAGTGTCACAAAAAAGGCGTACGCCCACCGTTTTCAGCAATTGGCGTCGCTGAAAGACATCATTCGGGACGGCGATTGGTCATCGCCGTGTTATGCGGTGAAGTTCTGTTTTTAGAGCGTACGCTTAGAGTTGACTGCATGCATGTATACGATCAGAAGAGCATTCCAGAGAATAAGCGATTACGCTTATTGATCTTAATCACGCTACCATGCACTTATCTTCCATTAAAATCTTCCATTTCAGACGCCTGAGAAATGTAGCGGAGTTGTGTGGCGACCAGCATTTGCGTACAGTTCAGGCCTTATCGCGGAAATCGAGAAATGATCGGCCAATTACTGCTCGAGCACTGAGATCATTAACGCCTCCAGCGAACGCATTTCCGCATTGTAATTAGAAAGAAATGCAATCAAAGATATCTAGCATTATTGTTGCCAATGCATCGCGAGGGATACCGAACAAGTTCCTGGCCAAATGAACAGCCAGACCAGTGAGCATGCTTTTCCTACCCGATTGCAGACTATACCTCCTTTGAAAGGTGCGACACGCCAGCTCTCACTTGAAGAGGCTGCAGTGGAAATGTTCGCCCTGCAGGGTTCATGTGCATATTAAGCTTGGTTTGGAAATAAATAAATAATATTAAAAAATGTTGTTTTATACACTCTAAAAACAGAACTTCGCCGCACAGCACGTTGGAAGCCAATCACGGTACAGAACGATAACATTCACTGCCCTAAATGGTGAAAAATGACATGCGTACCATGTCAGTGCAAAAGATGATTGGCCCTTAGCGTGCAATGTGGTGAAGTTCTGTTTTTAGAGCGCAGCAAACCCCTAAAATAGAAATTAGCGAACTCTAAAAGCTCTCTAGCACACAGAATAGCACATTCTTCAAGCAGAACTTCACCACATTACACGGGCTAAGGGCCAATCACCATTCGCAATGATATCATTCTGTTTCCTTATTGGTGGAAAAATGGTAGGCGTACGCCTACCATTTTTCACCATGCATGGCAGTGAGGTATATTACTGTGTATCGTGAGTGCAGTCTAAAAACATAACTTCACCGCATAACACGGCGATGACCAATCGCTATTCCGAATGCTATATTTTATTGACCCTATTTGCTGATAACGGTGGGCGTACGTCTTTTTGTGGCACTTATGCAGTGCATAAGTGTCACAAAAAGGCGTACGCCCACCGTTTTCAGCCAGTGGCGTCGCTGAAAGGTATCATTCGAACGGCGATTGGTCATCGCCGTGCTATGTGGTGAAGTTCTGTTTTTAGAGTGTGGTTCCCGACGTGTTATGCGGTGAAGCTCTGCTTTTAGAGTGTACGAAATCGTGATTATCCTTTTTAAATTATTCGTTTTCGTCATAAAAAAACACATTAAAAAGCGGAACTTAACGAACAAAAGCCTAAAAACTGGGCGCAAATCGCCTTCTACAACAACACGATTTGAGCGATATTGCTCTATCTTGTTTTTAAGCCCCTTTCGGTTGAGCTGATTCTCCACGCCTGCTGGCAATACTGAGATTTTTCTTGAAAGCAACTCTCAAATACTTGAGCACACAGGCGCCACACGATATATAATAACATCCGCGAATGGAAAACTCTGAGGCGCCTTTTCCTCTCCAAGACCAAGGCAGTAGTATCGCCCTCTAGTGCTCCGAACTGCCTTCGAGAGAAGCCTAAGATCAATAATATCTGATAGGAAAGACGAAAGCTCCGAGGAAAGAAGAGCCAACACAGACGGATGGCTCTCAGGGAACCGCTCATGCACCACGTGTCGCACTGCTGCAGCAACTTAATTTAACTTATATTAAATTTCCCTCTCCATTTTACCCTTTCCAACGATGACGCAACTGTAACAATACTACGTGTTGAGATTGAGCGCATACCTTTCTTCTGCAGCAAGAGTCTTGTGTACGTCGGATGGCGCTTGTTCAGACGGGCCACCTCCAGCCTGGGCCAAAAGTTTGGAGACCGACATCAATTTCTTTTTATTTTACTCTGATTGCAGTAGCTGCTGTAACGGTGACTTGTAAAGAGCGGTCAGATATGGCATACGAGTCAACTGCGCTTTATTCGCATACAAAAATCAATTTCGGAACGAAGACATTTAAGTCCAGCCGCGAAGTTATACTCTACCTTTTGACCTTTTGTTAGTGACCTTTTGACTGTTTCAGAATAATGAGACAATCATAACAACGCAATTAATATCAATTTATCAGTTGAACTGACTGATATGGGGGCGCTTCGGCATCTTTTAACGATGGTTGTTCAGTGAAACGCGTGCAATCGCCTGCATGGATCCACATGCAAGAGTGGCTGCTTATAAAATTGCACTGAGATTGCATTTATCGAAGGGTTCGAAATTTCACAGCGCGAGGTTTAATCGCCCAAAGAATGCCTCAGAGCGCCAAAGAAAGACCACCAGGTGCAACCATGATTGCTAACGAGGATTCAGCTGTCGGGCCGCTTCGCCACCATGGCAGAGCTTACTCGTGAATGAGAACAGGCACGCATCAGTGCCTTTGCATGCATCGTAATGCGAAGGATTCTGGAAACTGGCTTGTCATCACGAAGGAGGACAATGAAGCCATTTATTTCCATGAAAGTTTATTGAAACTGGATTATAGGACGTTGGGGTGAAGTGATTTTCCGAGAAGAGGTGTCAAGCTGTGTGGGGTCACCTGGAAATCTGCTTGTTCGAAGATGAAAAGGTAAGAGTTACCACGAGTCCTACGTGTACCAACTGTGAAACAACCCGAGACAATTTATGTTTGGAGGTTTATTTTCGTTCAAAGAAGTGAGCTCGCTCACTGTTCTTCGGGAGAACACCATCATAATGAACAAAAAAATGGTATCAGAAAGTGCTCCAGGAACCTGCCTGCGACCTCCCAGCGATCAAAAAAAACTTTGAAGAGGAAAGAATCTCCTTTCAGCAAGATAGAGCACCATGTCATAGGGCAAAAGCCGCAACTGCACTCTAAAAACAGATCTTTGCCACATGACACGCTGAGGGCCAATCAAAATCCGCACGCAGTGATGTTCTGTTTCCTTAGGGGTGGAAAACAGTAGGCGTACGCTTACCATTTTTCGTCATTCAGGGCAGCGAAAGGTATCATTCTGCATCGTGATTGGCTCCCAATCTATTGTGCCGTGAAGTTCTGTTTCTACAGTGTAAATGAATGAATCAATGAAACATTCACATTTCAGGTCTTTGGCCCGGAAACTCTTCAGATCGTAATACCATTGGGAACTTGTGGCNAAAAAAGGTGTGTAAGCGAAGACCCAGGCAATGTGACCAGCTCGATCTAAGCAATCATACTCTCTAAAAACGGAACTTCACCGCATAACACGGCAATGACCAATTGCTATTCCGAATGATATCTTTTACAGACCCGATTTGCTAGAAACAGGGGGCGTCCGCCTTTTTTGTCACAAAAAATGCGTACGCCCCCGTTTTCAGCAAGTGAGGTCGCTGAAAGGTATCATTCGGAACGGCGATTGGTCATCGCCGTGTTGTGCGGTGAAGTTCTATTTTTAGAGTGTAAGACAAGAGCGGCTGCTCTCAGTTAGGATATGACACAAAAACTAATATTCAGCATGCCAGGACGACATTGCCGAAGTCCTGGAAAAGAAGCTCGAACACTGTAAATAGTGAGGATCCGCACGAAGTTTATTTAGAATTCAATAAAAGTTGTAACGAACGCAAAATGGCCCATAATCCTCTTTTCATATGCATCAGAGAAGCCCTTTACACAAGGATCTAGTATAATTAGGTATCTACCTTTCGAAAATAACGAATTTACATATGTCAGTCTTAACGCTTTTGACCGTGACTGTACTTAAACGTGTAGGATGTAATCGAAGCGGACAAATAGCCAAAAGAAAATTGAAGACAACTTCCACCTGTAATCCTTGAGCGAGAGCATCGAAAGAGAGCTCGACATGTCAAAACCCGAAGGACAAAAATAAATAATCGCAATATATAAATAAGTTAATCAATTATTGATAAAAAATTAAATATATACTGATACGATGAAATGCAAGAAGAATGACAGCGATCACTTCAACGACAAAACAAGATATGTGCTTTTTCATCTCCCGTTGCTTTTTTTGCCTTCCTCATCGTAACAATATTAGGCGACGTGCGTACAAGAACTCGTGCCTTATGGGGCGAAGACAAGAAGGGAGTACGGGCACAAAGAAGGAAAGAAGAGAAAAAAAGACCGGTTGCTGGCAGCTTGGTTACTGCCGCATCACTCGAAAAATAGGACTTCACCGCAGAATACAACGAGAGCCAATTATTAATCAGAATGATATCGTTCACGCACGTGATACGTCAAAAACAGTGGGCGTACGCCTACCATTTCCCACGAATCAGATCAGTGAGCCATATCATTTTTACTAGTGATTAGTCTTTGGTGTGTCATGCGTTGAAGTTGTGTTCCTATATAGTCCTCTACTGCATGAATGGGTAAAAATGGATGAAAACTTTTTTTTTTTTTTTTGGTGCCCAGAAGAGGCGCACAGTATCTGTGCGAAATATCGGTTGCTCTCAGCCTCAGGCGTTTTGCTTTAACGTGTGCTCTACCGGATTACTGTATGGTTTGTTTTTAGAAACAGCTAAGAAGCTTTTTCTGCCTCTTAATTTTTTTCTTGAGGCAGAGGACTCGCATGTGCTAGGTACTGTGAAGCTGTAGCTCCAATCCGTCAATATCTGGGTAATCAATATGACACTTTTCAATTAGCTGTATTTAGTTTTAACAAAGTGAATCCATGTACGTGCGCTTTTGGCGCGCAAGCGAAACCCTTATCGAGCTGGCAGTTCCTTCAGGGTCTCGCGCGGGAAACTGCCTCATAAAAATGTGAGCATCCGTTGCTCCACGGCTTCCCTTTCATTCATTATACAAGAGTCGACTCTGCAACTCGTCTGCACCGTTTTCTTCTTGCTTGTTTGTATTCCTCTGGCCAGTATGCTGGGATTCAATTACATTGGATGAATAAAAGTAAAATGGCCTCTACGACCACGTATATCAAAGTAAGGGAACAAGGCAACTTAGTAAGTTGATTATACCTTTGGTTGGTTATAGCTAGAGGTAGTTCGTAAACCAACGGGGAATCCCACTCCCATTTCGACGCAACACTATAGATGAGCGGCCCATATCCAGGTAATGACTGACAGGCTGCTCTTCACGACAAGAACAAAGAACGTAGCGTCAAACGGGGCCTTTTCTCGAGGCCCACTAAAGCACGTCGTTCCTGAATAAAAAAGCACGAAATGAAAAAAGAGAGTCACTGCTGAAGTGGCGAAGGAACTTTATACTGTGAGTGGACCATCAGCAGATGTCCAACTGGAAACCACGAATATTGATATCACCCCACTTTCTCCTTTAGAAAAGCAATACCGACGTCCATTTTATAGACTTCCTTCAATTTACTGAGGCAATTCCCGGGAAGATAGGTTCCGTGCGAAGAAATGTGGCCTCGCAACAGGCGCCTTTCATATTTCAGTGGTGGGGAATTACCTCGCTGGTGAGGTAGTGTGAGTTCCGCAAAAAGGCGGAAAAGTCGACTTCTACTTGTACCGGCCCTGATCCATTTTGGCGCGAGACGCATTAGCTTCATCGTCATCAATTCCGACGCCAGAGCAGCTTCATTACGGCCCAGAAGAAAGCCCTCTATTATTGATCATGAAAGCCCCTATAAAGGGCTTGCCAAGAATGGATCAGACCGTGATGCTTCTTCCTTTTCCTGCTGCTTTTGTGCAGCACGACTTGCTCAGGCATAAGAATCTCCTTCTTCGCGGCGGCCAACTGCATTTGCCCTAGGTAGTTGAGCAATGACGTCCTTTGCGCCTGACGCAGCTCCAGACCCCGGTGCGCATTCGTAAAGCCCAAAATTATGTCAATATCATTACTATCATCAGCACTTATATCGATATTTTTAACACTACGTTTGTCACATATGCAAAATGGTTCTCACATTCAGTAGCTCAAGAAATCGGAATGCACCCATGTCAGTACCATGAACTGTCTTGGGGTTGAAAGTGCCACAGATGCACCAATAGGTGATCGAAACTCAAAGGCGCAGACGGAAGAATGAAACAGGCAAAAACGAAAAAAAAAAAAAAAGAAGGCAGGAAAAAAAGCACACACGAATATTACGACGAAGATAGACAGGAATGCCATGAATGTGTAATTCACTGAACCTCTTGGCCACACGTGTGCAGGACGCGAAGTTAGGCAAGAGGTGATTTCCTTTTTTTCGCTGTGCAAAACAGTCACTTCAGCAGGATGGCGGGACCAACTTTGAGGAGACAACACTCAATGACAGGACCCAGTAGGTTCGTTTTGAGAATTCGTACTGAGACGAAGACGTGAACAGCGACAGACATATAGGTACAAGAAAGTGGGAGGTCTTTGAGAAGTAGCGATGGCTTTACCCTTCAATGTTACTGCTATAGTGGGGGTTGCTGCCGTGAGGGGCTGATATATATGCCACGCGCGAAATAAGCTTGCATCTCACGCCGCCGCCTCTAACTTTGCACAGTCGCATTTATTACGAAAATTTCTGCGCTCTTTTTAGAGTGTACGCTCGATTCCCCTGTTGTGCTCCCTTTTTTCAACTCTGCATATAAGTTTAGAGATTCTCTACGCGTGTTGTTCGAGTGGTCCTTGTGCTTGCTACTCGTGCATCACACAGAAAGGAACTTCTATCGTATATACTGCAGAGAGTATAGGAGTGGGACGTGGAACACTCGTAAACGAGAACGAAGCTAAGCATGCCCAAGTCAGACCCGAAAGCACTTGCGGGGCATTCGCTATTCACCCTTAAACAACTCATCAGTTATTCCGCTTTCAACGCAACCGACGTCATTTATCACTATTCACATTTATTAGATTTTTTCTAGAAATGGCATACCATGGGTTGTGATGTACACGTGGACGGGTGGGGCGCACAATCTCAATATATATGTACGTTGTTATTTACCCTTGGGTTTGAGTGAGAAAAAGTAGTGCGCTCAGCGCCAATTGTCAAACAGAATGATGTTTTCCAGTGCTTAGATTTGTTGAAAACCTTATGGGAGGAGCATACTGGGAAAAGATAAGATGGTCCAAGTACGCTCCTCTCATATGGTTTTCAACAAATCAAAGCAATGGAAAATATCATTCTGTTTGACGGTTGCCGCTAAGTGCACTACTTTTCGCCACGCAAACCCAAGGGAAAATAACAGTGTATAGTAGTCATTCGCTCTGGAGCACGAAGACGACGTACCCTCACTCAAGGAGACTCAACTATATTTGTTAGTCTATTTGCTCAATGGCATCATGCCTGCGGAGTGTGGATATCTAACACTGAACTTTGATACGGTAGGTAGCAGGTTATTTAAAATTTCTGCTGCCTGTCAAAGGCACTGGAGTAATCAAGTGCAATCACTGGGCACATCCCACTGCTCGAAATCTTTTCGCGTATTATTTTAAGTGTACCAGCAAACCACTCGGCTTGCATTTCCCCCGAACTGGGACTTATTTACGAGTGTAACTGTTGTTGTAATAATTGCCCCATCTCGCTTCGGAATGTTGATCAGTTGTTCCCGCGAAATAATGCGGGAGGACTCAGGACCAAAACTGCGCTTCCCACGACTCGCGCACCGATTCGTAATGTGCATACGTGGCGTTCGAATCAGTCGTTTCCAACGTGCGGGCAAAAGCGAAAATCTCCGAGATCTCCAATCTCCATAATGGACACAGAGAGCCGCAAAGCTTAGCTCTCCTACTGGTTGATCGACTTTTTGCTTACCTGCAGTTAACAATTTGATCATGATCACTGTGCTAATAAAGTTTCTGTATATCACAAAAATGGGCAAATACAGCAGAGTCAGTGAGCAAAACATTGGATTTTTATTTCGCACTGAAGATTTGTTTTCTACTTGGTGTTTTCTACTAGGTGCGAAGACGAAAGTGGATGAATTATGTCTATCTATTCATCTATTATATAACAAATGTATAGACATTTTAAAATCAACTATACATACTGATTGTACTTCAGCTTTTCGTTCTACAAAATATTGATCATTCTCTTGAATGGCGGACACAAGAATGAAAGGACGGGATTTTTTCTTTCTTTCTTTTTTTAGCAGGGTCTTAGTTGAATGGTTCCCGACAAAAAGGTAAAATCTCCAATCGTGAACAACCGATGAATCTAAAAACAAACAAACAAACAGAAAAAAGAGAAACCCCCTTCGGGAGCACGCTGAATGAACTGCTGTATTTCATACATAAACGCATCAAAGGCCTCCTTGAATGGCCAATATCTGAGTACTTAATTAAGCCGACCAGCTCGGATAGGCGCCTCGAACCGTCGTTCTTGATTTCGAATTCCGAACGGCGACCACAATTGTTGCAAGTCATTAAGTCGCGGTTTCCCCTCGACGCTGGGAAGAAAAGTCCTCGGCAGCCCCTTTATTTGGTGCATTGGCTGAGTCATACATCAAGCCCTCAATACAGGGTGTGAGATCCAATTTTGACGGGGGTCCATCGCTAACTGGTGGCGCCATCTGTCAGGTCCTCATGAAGGCGGGCCCCTCCTCTACACCCCGCATGCCACTGTATAATAAGGCGTTTTGGCCCCAAAACAGGACAGCGAGCTTTATTGTCCTGTCCACATGATGTCTGTACCTCGCGGGCATGTGGTTACTCAATTACCCGATTGTTATTGGTGCTCCATGTCCAACCTAAGGATGCATTTTGGGATGACGTATTTTAAGCTGTGATTTTTTAACTTGATTTTAATTTTACGCTGTGTAGAATAAAAGCGTGAAACAATTCTTACTAAAAAATACCAACATCAATCTAAGGGTCGAGAGAGACTTTTTTTATACATTTAATGCATACCTTTCTCTCTTTTTCACCATACGCTCTAAAATTCACCACATAACACGCTAAGAGTTAATTACCATTCGAAGTGACATCATTCTGTTCCCTTATTGGTAGAAAACGGCAGGCGTAAGCCTTTTTTTTTTTTTTTTTTTGTCATTGTGCATAATACAACAAAAAGGCGTACGCCCACCGTTCTTCACCGACCAGATCAGTTAACGATATCATTGCAAATGGTGATTGGTTTATACCGAGTTTTGCGTTGAAGTTCTGTTTTTAGAGCGTACTCGGTGGCTCGGTTGGTAGCGCGCTCGTCTTCCGATTTCAAAATTTCTACACTCTAAAAACAGAACTTCACCGCATAACACGGCGATGACCAATCGCTATTCCGAATGATATCTTTTCCTGACCCTATTTGCTGGAAA
>JARGYV010092914.1:0-13892 GCA_029532675.1 Ornithodoros moubata
GTCATGTGACTTTTACCGATGGACTTTCAACGAAGTTTATGCAATTGCCGCACGAAACAGAGCCCCGACCCGACACGTATCCTGTATTTATCGTATAAATATCTATCAAACAGGACTTATCCTCACGGTTGTCCCTTTTTGAAACGTTCAGTGCTTCGCTTTGCGTGGTTTCGGTCTACCTTTCGGGCGCGTACCCTCGAACACCAAAGCTTGGCCGTGGTGTCGTCTGCTTTACTACCGCTTGCTTCAGCAGCCACTTACGCGGGCATATTTTGCTCTTATGTAAGGTAAGACGTAATAAACCAGATTTTAATTTTATGTTACTCGCATAAAATTATAACCATCATGTATCATTGCACGTAACCATACTTCCTCATTCATTGCTATCATCATCGCAGTCGGAATGTCCGTCAATTTGCGCTGTTTGTTGCTGTCTGGCAGGTTCGCACGAATTACGGCCGTATTCCAGGTACGGAGTTTCCTTACTGCCGTAAGTTTAACGGTCGTAAACTTGACTGTCTGACAGGGGTATAAGTGTAGCGTCTGTGTAACTGATCCTTGGGCCTTGTGCGCAGTTCATGTTGACACTCAGAGAGGAAGTTGAAGGTGGTGGTGGTGTAGCGTTATTAACCGAGAGATCTGCCGGCATGGTGCAAGTACGCTGCAACATGGATTTTGGATAGACCTTCCTGCTTCGTGTAGTGGTGCCAGAGTTTTCTAACATACCGGAAGGGGAGTCGCGGTGTGACCGGGGTCCTGTTTATTCCAGTCACAACACGTTTGGCAAAGAGTCGTTGCGAGTTGCTGCCATAACGGAGTGTACTGCAGTCAAGTTCACTATTAAAGGGCCCGTGACATCTCGTGGGTCAACTGTTTGATTTTCATTTGCAGCGAAAGTCCTGAAGGCAATAAATGACACGCATCAACCTTACCGCTGGAAACGCTACAGTTGTTTTTTAATTGACCTTCGAAAATGCCTTTCCTCTCGCCGAATGCTTATTCATGGGAGGCGCTATATTCTAGCGGAAATGCGTAAACGCCACCCGCAAAACGAAAACGAGATCATGGCTCGTGCTAAGGATTTCAGGCTACTGGTTGCTCGAGGGCGCGAACCACTGTAGGTTCATCATAGGAAAGTTTAGCAACATCAATAAAAGAGTCAATGGCTTTCATTATTTGTCTGAAACCGCAGTCCATCGAAATTATTTGACAAAATACAAATGAATTCAAACAACGCTCAAACCGGCATGGCAGTACTATGTTATGCCGTCAGGGGGACAAGTGTGTCAAAGTAGCGTGACGTCACAGCCTTCCTCCTCCGTGGTCGGAGCGCAAGCAGCAGCCGCTCGGCGCTTCGCGGTGCGCTTCATTTCAAAAGAAACTACCCGGCCAATCGTGGCGAAACTTTTCAGGAATGTTTTATATTTTATCCTATTCAATATTCACACATATTCAAGAGAAATTTGAGGTCCCGGGCACTTCATATTAATTCAGAGGCCTACAATTTGTGCTGTTTTCTTTTTAAATGAAATACCTAAACTATGTATTTTTAGGGGTTGTTGATCGTTTGTATGGGTCATGATGCAATTAAGTTTCACAGACTATACATTTATATTGAACATCAAGTCGGTAACAGGAAAGATACTTCATTCAACCTCGATCCTTAGCCCCCCTGATCATTCAACCCTGATCTTAAAAAGAAAAATGTGATTAGCCAATCGACAACTAACGCAAGGTCAGGCCATCTGGGGATTAAGAAAACGAAAGAGAGACTACTTCAGAAGTTTTACTGGCCACTCAACTTACAAATCTACTAATACATTCAAAGCCTTGATTGCCATATCACCAGATGAAACCATTACGTTTTTGTTTAAGCTCCTTACTGGGTCTGTGTCTGACAAAGAGCTAGTTGAGAAGAGCGGATTTCTCAGGTTGGAGTTTGAGCTTGGAGACAGCGACACGGCTGATAAAGGTTTCAAAATACAGGACCTCCTCAGTGAGAAAGGAGTCGGCTTGAATATTCCCCCATTTCTGCGAAGATAGCACTTTACTGAAGAAGAAATCAAGGAAACATAAGAACTCGCAAGTCTCAGAATTCATGTAGAACGTCGTATTCAGCGTATCAAAGCCCTTCACATTTTTGGTAGGCCCATGCCATTGTCCATTGCACCAGTGATTAACGAAATTTGGGCAATATGCGCATTCTTAACCAATTTGCAGAGTCTTCTAATAGCAAGCAGAGATCAGTAGTCGCATGTGTAATACATGTGGCGTATGTGTATAGACTGCCAGAGGCTGACCGTCTGTGCCACTTGGCAGCGCTTTTTAAATGACATGGTGCTTTCAATATGTTTATACTTTGATCATGTGGTCTAATTTAGGTAGTTGAAATAAATTGATATTAATTTGTCTGATAGCTTCTTGTACACACCTCTTTGTATGTGTTCACCTATTCTCTGGTGATTTGCGAAGAAGAGCAAAGAGAGAGAGAGAGAAAAAAAAGAGAAGATCACTAAACACAGATGTAGATGGCAACATGTTGATAACATAGTTTATTTACTTGACTTTTCTGCCAAATATGGCAAAAGAGTTGTGAAGCACAATTCGTCTAGCTTGCTTTTACAATGGTTCCACTCTGTTTCATCAAACCTGATTCTCTCAAGGACGAGAAAATTAGGTGAGTACGTAACAAAGCCATCCCAGGTGAGGCCAGAAAGACCCATCTGGCTGAGCACCTGATAATAGTAGTGATGGCGACGGTTGAGTCCGTAAGTGTCTTGGTCATCCATTACCAGACAGGAACCGTCAGTACTTGGAATAGTGATGTTCATCATGGAGTACGGGCACTTAACTTCAATTATGCCGTGAGGATTTTCTTCGTCGGGGTCCCACACCAAGCCATGGGCATTCTGGATTTACAATCAGACTGCAGTAGAAAGTCTTACGGTTCCCAAAGCTCTTTCATACCTCTTCACAGCCATTGACTCGTGGCAAGCACCATACCCGAAGAACGAAAATAACATGTAAATTTCAGTTTGTATTTAGTATCAAAGACAACTGTCAACAGCTTTTGTGTGTTTTGGACAAGTCAACACTTAGCCACCACAAAACATTTGACTTAGGCATTACTGCATATCATCTCTACAAGTTACTTATGTCCACAACTGTACAGATTACTTTTAACTACCAGTGGTCATCGCATTAATAAATATATATTAAGGCATACTTACTGAACTGCCCTCACTCTTGACAAGTCTTTTTCCACAACAAGGTTTTCTAGACCTTTTGCTGTCCACTTGTCTCAGGCAGCAGTCAGAGCGAAATTCCAAGCAGTGAGGTAGTTTGTTCATGCTGCTTTCCATATTGGGCTCCGAGTTTGTTGTCGAGAGCTCTATTCCAGTAGGTGATAAAATTAGGGGCCTGCACATAAATAGGTGCTATATAAGAATGCGAATGCACAAATTCTTTACATTTATTTCCCCACATGTATGTTTTTTTAACTAACCGTCTTCAATTCAGCATAAATTTAGACGATAGATTGTCTTAACTCGGTCATGGTGCGGTAACAAAGCACAAACGTATCTATCTGTTCCACACAGTAACAAACTCTTTTTTTCTTGCTCTTAAAATGTTGGAAACGAACAGCCAGAATAAAAAACGGCCATTGACAGCTTTTATAGACATGCATAGATGGCACTGTTACATGCACAAAAAATGTAAATTGTTGCATGTTGCCAATTTATACTTGCTTGTAGTATGGTCCTCTGCGCTGGTGGCAGGTCACCATGAAAAACACAGGCTGAGGGAGACTGAAAGAACGTTATTTATCAAGCGCAGACAGAACAGCGTCACGTGAAGCTGGCTACTCACCGTATCGTGAATGAAGAAGTTGCGATTGACGAGCACTGAACTTAGCTTTGAGCAACAAACTTGTGGCTCCGTAGGTCGCTGCGTTTTCCAACGCTCCTCGATAACCTACACTCTAAAAACAGAAGTTCACCGGATAACACGGCGATGACCAATCGCCGTTCCGAATGATACCTTTCAGCCACGTTACTTGCTGAAAACGGTGGGCGTACGCCTTTTTTTGTGACACTTATGCAGTGGATAAGTGTCACGAAAAAAGCGTACGCCCACCGTTTCCAGCAAATAGGGTCAATAAAAGATATCATTCGGAATAGCGATTGGTAATCGCCGTGTTATGCGGTGAAGTTCAGTTTTTACAGTGTGGAAAACAAGATTCCTTTACTCGGGTGGTTTGTTGAACGTTTGTGCATAAGAAAAATAGCAGTAACGAAGAAAAAAAAAGTGTTTAGATTAACATCGTAAAACAAGGTACGTTCTCATGCCGGAAATCTGTTGCGTTCTGTGTAGTATCCGTTACGCACAAAGGTTTAACAAACCAACCACCCGAGTAGAAGAATCTCGTTTTCCACTAAGCGGCACTGTCTTGTAGAAGCATGTAGGAAATCTCCTTGTAGATCAGTACAACACCAACGGTACCGCTAAGGAAGCGTCGCCAAGGTAACACTAATCGATGATGTGGAGGCAGCCACTTCGCTCACAAGTCTGTCTCTATCTGCATGATGTGGACATAGTGCTATCTGCATGTTGTGACTCGTCGTAGACGGTTAGGAATTCATTCTTTGCGCGATAGATGGTGCTGAGACCAATTGCACCTTTTCACGTCATGATCAGGTGACAGTTGGAGTGCTATGCATCTTCAGAGTGACTTAGCTAAGGGTTGCCGACAGTGAGTAGATCGGGTCTATATTGCCTCTTTGTATTCAGCTACTTTCACGAGAACGATGTCACTTCTGTAGGATGTCCATTGCAGTCGTGACCTGTTTGCTGTGCAGTTCAATAAAAGAAGGTTAAAGTGGAAAGTGTGTCTGTCTCTTTTCTTCATTGTCGTAACTTCCATGCTATGACGTAAGGTTGCTAGGGCCCAGCTGCCACGGTTTTGACGGCATTGAAGGATAACAAGGGAACTATGGATGGCTGATGCTACGTGACGTCATAGGTCCACGATTTCCTGGAAGAACGTCCACACGAAAGCTATTCGAAACGAAGAACTCTCGTTGGGACCACGAACAGGCTTATTCCATTTTGATTTCGCCGAGAACTGAACCGTCGTTTTACCGGATGCTGTGCAGAGTTGCCATTTGAAAGAAAGAACACACTACTATTTTTACCTGTGTAATGACGGCAAATACTTGCACGCGAAGTTTCGTGGTAATAGGCGCAAATTTTTCCAATGATTCGGCATTTGCAACATTGGCGTTAGAACGAATCGACGAATGCATCAATGAAAATGCGCTTATGTGTATAAATGTCTGACGGTGCAAGTGACCATTTTAAGAACAGATACAAAGCATCTAAGATGGCCAGGTAGCCAAGAATCCGAACGCGGCCGTTTTCTGCCCCTGGCCACGGCAAAACGCTTCTGACGGCGTCGGAGACATTCTGAAGGATACGTCCACCAACTACAACTTGAGGTACTCCCCTACCCCTACAGACGTCATTCAGACAGCGGAAGAATTCACTGTCAAGCTGAGGCCCCTCTGCCCGAATGGTGTACTTCTTCACGATTCTAAGTAGAGAAACACAGAGCGCTGAAACTTGATGGATGGAAATCAGCAAATCATCCAAATCTTCGTAAGAAATTAGCGGTGAAGAAGGTAAAGTTGTTTTTGAAGCAACAGCTTCTGAAGTTTAAATGAGAAGAGATGGCGCGCAATGCTTTATAGTTCCTCGCTCCATTAATATGCTTGTAAGTGGATATGTATGAAATAAAACATCGTTCAGAGTGGAAATGTATAAACATGTTGGTTTCTTGGGGAATGGGAGGGATCCACCCATCACTGCACTTTCTGTACAACTCAAAATGGAGGAAAACGTAGATATTGAACGAGATCGGTGGTGCACCGTCGTCAGCGCCGGGGAGGCCGCAGCATAGGAACCATGCCGAAGGAAAAAAATCGCCCCGCGTTTCACAGGAAAAAGAAAAAAATGATGGTTATCTCTTTGTCAGCGCAAAGAAGACTCACCAAGGCACGTCTTGACAAAGAATTTGTAAAAAGACGAGGCAGTTTTGAAATATTAAGGGCCACATATGTCGAAATCGCGTATACCCTGCATATTGTAACGATTACGAAAGCATGAACTGTATGTCCAATTCCAAACATTCTTATGTCAAAACAAAGCCCTTGTATTGATACAAGTCTAATTGCTCTCAGACAAATAGTATGAGAGGAATGTTGCTTGGAGCTTCGACATTTTTTACGAACGTACCAACTTTGAAAATTTTAAAACAAAATAGCCGTAAGCGTTATACCAGCCACGATACCACGCATAATCACGTCACGCAACCCCTATATAGGTTCTCATATGTACAAGATCACTTGAGACCCTACATGTTCACTATGGAAGGCTACAACAACAACGCTGGTCATGCCTCATCAACTCCGAGCCCCTCTACGGGGCGAGCCGCAATACCGGACTTACCCGCCGAGATCGGGGGGATTCAACCTTTCCCAGAAAGCCAGGGGACGGCCCCATTGCGTGGATCTAGGAATATCAACGCGTAAATTATGTCAACGGTTGAGAGGACACGTTTCGCTTGGCAAATGTCATATTTCATTTGTTGGGCACAGCAAAGATTTGGCTCGAAAGCCATGAAGACACAATTCAATGCACAATCGACTGCTATATTCGGCAACAAGTATCATCAAAAGAAAGAAGCTGGAGCCATCCTGTCCGAAACGTGTACCGGCTAGACTGAAAGCGTCCTGAAATTGTGCCGCCTTGTCAACCCTGATATGTTCGAAGATGACAAAGTGGGACATTTCTTCAAAGGTAACGCCGTAGGCGTCTTTAGTTTCGTGACGCTTCGCAACGCCACCACTGTCAGCATATTGATTGCCAAAGCTCGCAAGTTCGAGGCGGTCGGTCGGAATCGTATTCCACCAACGCCTGTTCACCGATTGCCCAAAGTCGTGCATGCCTTTGCAGCTGTTGATACGAGTGCAGGTGATTTACGGAACCTAATCCGACGAATAGTCCGTGAAGATGCACAAGCTGTTATGAGTAACGTATATACTGCCGATCTCACCCAGATTCACGATGCTGTCCAAAAGGAAATTCAACGCCTACACCGCCTTACCGCCTACACCGCAACCAACAAGTTTTCTCATTGACATCACGTCACACCAAAAGTAAGCCCCCCACCCCCCTTACTCACCATGCACAACATTTTCAACGGGTATCAGAGACATCATGAACAATCGTGCAACTTTCATCAATACTGGCAGCCCAGCCCCACGATACCACTACCCGTACTCCGGCCCCGGTCGTACTGCGGACGACCAACCTATCTGTTTTGGATGTTGTCGTGATGGACGCGTTAGACGCTACTGCCGCTCTATAATGGTTATGAAAACGCTCCGGATTGACAAATCCCGCTGCTAAACAACGCCCTGTCCAACAGGATCAGGCATTTTAAAGGATGGCAGAATGGATTTATCAGGTTGGCAGGCGTTTTAAAGTTGTCACAGGCAATCACGCACTCTGCTGACAAGCTAGCATTAATGGCACCTTCTGGAAAACTAGCTGGATGGACTTCCTTTTACAGGAATAGGATTTTGACGTCTTGTAGAAGGCTGGTGCGGAACACCGCGATGCGGATGCTGTGTTTCGCTCACCACTTCCTATGGTCGCTATGTAGCCTGTATGATCAACCAGACCGGAGTCCCTCCCTAAAGAACAAAGGCATGACGCATCCCCGCAACATATCATCGACGTCATAGAGTCCTCGTCGTCGCTGTCTAAACAGGAATCTCGGCTGACAGGAAATTTCATGTTACGTGACAACATCATGTGCAAACAGATTTTTGGACCTTTTTGGTCGCCAACATCTAATCGTAATACCGTATCACCGTCGGAAATACCTTTTGCAGTATTTCCATGGCAGTCCGCCCTCATGCCACCTGGGCTTTGCTCGTACGTACGATAAGGCCATCCGTCGCTTTTTCTGGCCTGGAATGCGCAAGACTATTTCATCGTATGTACGCGGTTGCTGTGGTTGCCAACGTCGCAAGAACTCGAAAGGTAACCTCCAGCATATATCTCCGTCCCCTGAGCCATTCTACCATGTTGGCATCCATCGCCTTGGACAATTTCCCATCTCAGCTGACTGCAATCGTTGGATCATGGTCAGTGTAGATAACTATACCCGCTATGCTGAAACGAAGGCACTCTGCACCGCCACTGCGCCAGACATCGCACGTTTCTCTTAGAACACGTCGTCCTCTGGCATAACTCACCCCCTGAAATCTTACTACAACGGCCTACCACCCGCAGTGTAACGCCCTCATCGAGCGGCTGAACCGCACACTCGTTGACATCCTCTATACGTACGTTGACGCCAATCACACGAGTTGGGATGCCATATTAGCTTTTATCACCTATGCCTATAATACCTCACGTCATGGTACCACCTCGTTCACTCCCTCTTTCCTGCTTTTCGCTCGGTCTGGCACTACTACCCTTGATAGTTTATTTCCCTACCTTACCGACGTCTATTCAACAGACTATGTAACCGAATTAATTAGCCGCACAGAAGAGAGTCATCAACTCGCTACACTGTTATTTTACCTTGGGTATGCGCGGGAAAAAGTAGTGCACTTAGCGCCAACCGTCAAACAAAATGATGATTCCCAGTGCTTAGATTTGTTGAAAACCTTGTGGGAGGAGCATACTTTGACCATCTTATCTTGTCCAACTATGCATGCTCCTCCCATAGGATTTTCAACAAATCTTGTATTGCAAACTGTGGGATGGGTCAGTCCAGAGGTCTAACCACATCGGTTTCAAAAATAGGCCTGGGGGTTCCTTGGCGACCAAGGCACCCCACAGCACAGACGGCAACCCGACCGCACTCCGCGGTAATAAACAATTTTCAACAAATCTAAGCACTGGAAGATATCATTCTGTTTGACGGTTGGCACTAAGCGCACTACTTTTCCCCACGCAAACCCAAGGTAAAATAACAGTGTACAACATACACACTGATCTCCCAAGAGCACCAGCAGTAGCGCCATGATAGCGACAACCGCACCCTTCAGTTCAAGCCCGGTGACCTCATCTGGGTATGGGAGCCTCACCGTAAAGGTGGGCTTTTAAGAAAAACTACTTCGCCATTACTTTGTGCCCTACAAAATTCTTCGTACAGACGTCACCAGTGAATCACGCCGTCTCGAAAAATACCGACCACCGTCGCCTGGGCCTTCTCTATAGACTACACTGGACACCTGTCGCGTATGAAGCCGTACCACGAAATAACACATTTCGCAACTAGTTCGAATATAAATGAGACCACTCCTCGTTCAGCGGCAAGAATGAATGTGACTAGGTACTTACAGGGGCAGCCTGCATTCTCGGGCAGATCACACATTCGCAGCACAGGGTTGAAGTGGAGTCGAGAGGGACACTTGAAGACATCTGGATCTCTATCATGTTCGCATCTGCACACGTAATAGAGCGCACAGTCACATTGGTGAGGCACTAGACCAGTTGGCCCAGGATCTTTGCACATATCTATAATTTCTTCTTCAGTCGTCTTAGGCTGAGCTGTGAAGACTGTAGGAGGCTGCGGCGCAGACGACAGTTTTGAAGGCCCGACACAAGAGCTTTCTCTAGCATCCTGATCGTCCGCTTGAGACTTCTCCGTCGTTACTAGGGATGGCTGTGCGTTAAGTTCTTGTGTTACGTTAAGTTCTTGTGTTACGTTAACTTCAATGTTTTTTGCATTGACTGATATCTGCGGTTCGACTACGTCTCCGTGTGTGTTGGAAGCGCTCCTGTCATCAGTGCCGCTTTGCGTCCCATCAGACTGCTTCTTTTCTGAAAGAGTGAATGTGCGTTGGGTAGATTTAGCAGAATTGGTGGCAACACGTGACCAATCCCCATCAACCTATGGCATTATTCGTATTCCTTCGAGCTGAATACGAATGCCACGTGGTGTCTTATCACACTGCATACGCGCAATCTGGTATCTTCTCTGGAAGCGTTAAAAACAATCAGCTTCCAAGCCCCAATCGACCATGTCAAGGTTCCTGCCGTGCGTATCTTCAACAGAGGACATGCAGAATAAAAGTGCAGGCATGCTTAAGATTTACTGAGGAATATCTGAGATGTGTCAGCAGCGAATATTGCAATGAACGTTGATCACGTAACGCACAAATTGCTGGAATTCCTTGCGTGTAACTTCCTTCCTTGCTTTTAGTGTAACTCAGCCAGGTGCTGGCGGCCTTCCTTCTCCACACCACATGTTGACTCTGTCTGGAAACCGCATCCGATTGTTTTTCAACGGCTTTCAATTCAGCTTTACCCACGCGGAGTGATTGCACGCAAGAAAGATGTAGTCCTTCCAGTGCGGAGTGCGGAGTTGCGCCATAATCGAACTGACGTCACGGAGATGGGTGGGCAAATGCAAATGAACCTGATGTGTATTAAGATGGACCGGAGATGACTCAGTCATTGTTTGCATTGTGGAAATCATTTCAAGCTGATATTCTCCGCGAAACGATATTTTTGCCCGCTCTACGTCGTCGCTCGGAAGTGCAACGCGAGAGGAGAAAATCAATCACGGAACACCTCCGAATAGGTGAGCGGTGCAGAATTGTAGGACTTAAGTCGTCACTAACTACACTGTTATTTTACTTCGGGTTTGCGCGGGAAAAAGTAGTGCACCTAGCGTCAACCGTCAAACAGAATGATAATTCCCAGTGCTTAGATTTGTTGAAAACCTTGTGGGAAGAGCATACTTGGACAAGATAAGATGGTCCAAGTATGCTCCTCCCATAGGATTTTTAACAAATCTAAGCGCTGGAAGATATCATTCTGTTTGACGGTTGGCCACTACTTTTTCCCGCGCAAACCCAAGGTAAAATAACAGTGTATGGTGAAAATAGTCCGCCCTCTCAATTGCATGATCCCGTGTTCTGCGATACACGATACCTGTCGTCGAAAATGCGCGGTTGCCCGAAAGGCACACAAGGGAGGTACCGTTTTTGATTACGGAAAACAATGGCGGTTGGGCAGAGCAGACAACGGTAAAGGAGGGGAGGTGGACAGAGGGCGCAGGTAACACTCGAACTAACTGTTTTTCGAAAGAGCGCAATATAACTCGCTCAACAGCAGTCATTACTTTTAGAAAATGTCTAATAATTATATGCTAATCGTCCTAAATGTTGCGTATGATACCACGCTATCATATGATATCTTCGCCAATCCTTGAGGCGAACCACGTTTTCTTTTTCTATACGTCTTGTGTCGCTGCGATCTGCGCAAAGCTCACATTTGAAATTAATTTATGGAAAAATATTGGGAGCTCGGAAGCTCACACGTCGCGTGGGTGATCACAAAGGTACGTACTACATCCCTGTGTGTAACAACATAGTAGTTGTATTTCACTTTACTATCCCTTTAAATAGCAAAAATCACTGAATAGCTTACCACAGCCCGGACGTATTTCCCTGTCGCAGATTCGGTCAACAGGATTGAAGTAGAGGCCACCTGGGCAGGTCTTCTCGTACGCGATCGTCACGGTGCAGTGACAGTATTTCCTGCAGTCGTAGGGGTGAGGAAACAACCGCGTCATGAAAGGATCGTCCCCCTTACACACGTCGAAGGAAGGGCACTGGGGCATATTGTTCGCGTACAAAAGCCGGACTCTTTGAGGCTCCTGGAGCTTCGACAGGACAGGTGCTCTCCGCTTGGAGGGAGAGCCCGATGAAACTGAAGATATCCCCCCTATAGAAGAGAGTGTATAAGAAGAATCACAGGCTTCGAATTTTCTAGCGTTTCCACTTTAGCAACAGTATTTATCTTCTATTTTCTTTTCATGCACCTTTGTATTTGCGCCTCAATGAAAGTTATGTGATTCCAGGGCTCAAAAACACGAGACCGGGAGACGAGGACCGACGATCACAGGCAAAGGTTAGGTCCACCAGTCTCGGGTTCTTATATTTTGTTTCTGTTTTGTTGTTACGCTTTGTATGTTATGTTTTGTTTTGTATGTTTTATTTTGTTTTGTTATTTTGTTTTGTAGGTTTTGTGTTTTGTTATCTTGTTTTGTTTTGCTTCTGCTCACATATTATTTCTTTACCTCCTACTTGTCACATGTGAAGCACATTATGCCACTGAGCGTTTCTAATTTCTAGTTAGTTCCATGTCATTTATGCAGGCTAAATTTTTTTCGTATATTTACTAAATTCAATTCATCTGAATATATTCAAACTTCATAGCCTAGTTTTCTCCATCAAGGACGTGATTCTGCTCGTTGTGCTCAGCTACCCTGAAATCTGGCTAGTAACTGTAATACCAGGGGCATATCCGGGTGGACTAAGACGTCACTCATTTCATGCATAGAGTAGGAGGTGGAGTTCAAATCTCACTGCCGGCTGTGTCTAGGGTTTTCCCTGGGTCTCAATCGGACTTGCCAGGCGTGTGTGACCACAGTTTCTTTAGACATCGGTCCAGGACGCACATTGGAGTTGGAAAGCCTCGCTGTATCGAAGTGTATGCATAGGCGGAGCTCGCAGGTGGGCCAGGGCATGAAAGCGCGCTTTTGAGTGTGAACATTGGTCGTAGAACGTTGGGTGAACAACCTTAACTGTACCAGCGATGTGAAATGTACATTGTACGTGAAGTGAGCAGTTGACTAGGTAGCGATATGAATGTGTTAAATGTGGTTTACATTTGTACGCGTGGACATACATGCTGTCACGAATATTAATTTTCTGCGAGCTCACATATGCCTCTGCCGTTGTTCGATATGATCATAAGTACGTGCTACGGTGGGTTTCTCCTCCGACACAGGTGCTGTGCGTGAAGCCTACTTTACATCACTAGAATGCATGTGTGGGACATAGGGCATTGAATGGAGATAAAACACGTGACCACGAACTATTTTGTCTAAACTGTTTGCGCATCCGCGTTGTGCTCTTGAATATGTTTTTAAAGGTGAATCATCAAAGGGCGTCCATTCAAATCACAGTCGAAACTTTCAAATACTCCTTGCGAGAGAAACATCTAAATCTCTTTACCGAGATATCCATGGGACGTCCCTCGAATATTACGTGCTTGCCTATGCACATATTTGAATGTTTTGGATGCAGGAATATGCGGGATTACAATGCGTTTATGGATATAGCCTTTATGGATATAGCATGATGAAACACTTTCTAGTCGACGACTTTGACTGGGTGGAGGATTTTAGTGCCGTGAATTTCATGCATCATGCGGAGGATTCGGACGTGGGGTACGCGTATGTATGCGAGTTGGAGTACCCAAAATCTATTCACGAGATGACCCGGTACTTCCCTCGGGCCCCCGAGAATACTACTGTACGAAAGGAATGGTTGTCGCGGCTTCAGCACGGGCTGCTCGAAAGATTAATGTATGCGCTGGCCAGCGGTAAAAAGCTTTTGCTTACGTGCACGAACAATGTAGAGTACGTTGTTCATTACGCGCTACTTGGCGTTGTACTCTAGGCTTGGTATGAACGTGACGAAAATTCACGAAATTTTAAAATTCCATCAAACACTGTTCTTGCGCCCATACATCGAAGACCATGCCACTCGACGCGTAGCCTCTGACACTACATTCGAGAAATAGTTTTACAAAATCATGAACAATGCTGTCTTAGAAAGGGCCCTGTCGGAAAGTACTTTGACTTACTTTGACACGAATTATTTTATTCTCTGTCTGGTCTCTAAAGACTTCGAGGATGAGTTCTTCTTCTTCTTCTTCGTCCTACATCGCTCTGGCCATTAGCCACGGAGGCGATTGGCCATGGATTAATACAGGTGGTGGTAAATTAGAATCGG
>JARGYV010092941.1:0-20467 GCA_029532675.1 Ornithodoros moubata
CAGCCTCCAAGTAAAGACTTTTCAGAAGATACCCGGACATTCCTACTGAACTGTTCTGAGGCTGAGGGGTACACATTCAAGTGCCTACTCCGTGCCTGTCCCTGTAATCCGGCACGGCTTGACTTCCGTTTCCTTCCCGAGCAATTTAAGCCCAACACGAAGTGTACAATATCAAATGCCCTTGAAATAAACTGCAAGTACTCAGGAACGTACTTAAAGTTGTGCGCTCAAGCCCCTGCTATCACAGATTATCACTGCAAATCACAGTTCATCTCGCGTTTCTTTCTTTGTCTTTCTTCTTTTGCTATAAGACGACCCTACAAGGAAAGGCGAAAGAAGGAGTTCAAGGCTATTCACCCAAGAGGATTTCAGAGGAAGGTAGACAAGACAAAAAGGTTCAAACTCATTCAGTACTGGTATATTTCAGGCAATTACACATAACCTATGTGGGAGATTCAATGCCGGCTTTGACTCTACGCCATTTCATTTATGGCCTTGTCACGATTTTCTCGTCTTTACCATTCCCATCGCAATCGTCCACTTCCAGTGTGAGATAAGATGTGCACCGGATCTCGTCATTGGTCACACTTGGTAATTACCTTCAAAGCAGACGAAGGGTAATATAGCCGTCTCTTCTTGTTGTGCCAATGATTTTCAGCCTCGCAGATATGCGCTTAGGGCGCGGTTAGCTCCACGGAGGGATTGCACCATGTGACGGAAAGTGACCTATCACGTTGCTTTATGCTGTAGGTATATAACAAGCGGATAATTCTAACAGTCGTACAACGCAGGAGGGACAGGTTGTGCAGATTCAAGGTGAGCTTTTGCTGTCCGATTATACGGGAGTTAAGTGCGCATCTGTAAGACGGGAGAGAGAGAAACGTGCAGAGCCTCGCTGTTTCCCAGGCGTAATGACACGCCTGGGAAACAGCATTCACAATATGTTCTTAATCCGATTCGTTTGATTCTATTTGTGGTAAGAGGCAGCATAACACTATTTGGTTAACAGGGTAAGACAAATAGTATTTTGTCACAAACCAATGTGCACGCCAATTGGACGCCACAATAGCATCTACATTCATTAACATTCAGCTATAAATTTTGCCGACACGTACGGATACGAAGTTGATGCGGAGAGAAATCTAGGTTAAAATGATTGGGTTTGTGTTTCACCTACAGCCCTTGGTGATGCAACGTAGTAAACCTGGCACGAGCATAAAATAAAAAAAAATTGGTATAAGGGCAAGGGTATAATAAAAGTTTACGCGCGGAGAGATCTGTATGTAGTGGTATTTTTGGTGTGGGTTTTATTTTTTCTTGGAATTTGTCTTTTGTTGCGGTAGACTGCACCTCTCTAAAAAGTTGCCGTCTACTGCACAAAAAGCTAAAATAAATTCATGCTTATAACGACTTCATATTCGATTCACGCATTCACTTTGCATGCTAGATGCTGCCTTGTGTTTTATACTTTAACAGTGGGAAGGAGATGCCGACAAAAGTGACGAGTCTCGTCACCTTTGGTTTTGCCCCTTCTTTCTGCTGGTCAGTTGCCCTTTAAGCCCTCGAGTTCAATAGTTACCCTGTCAACACATGTCATTTCAGGCAAAATATCAGAGTGAACATGGATCTAGCCGCGTGTGTCTTTTGTTTGTTTCTTGCAACAGCTGTTAAAGCACAAGGTAACGTTTAACTAATATATGAGCGGTAATTATTGTCAGTCAGTTTCAACAATATTCTGTTCCAGAATGTGGCTCGAAGGGACCTCGGTCGAAGACGGGTGGAGAGTGGCCTTGGCTGGTATACCCTCTTCATCGAATATTGAGTTCACATGTTAAATTGGTTATTGAGATACGACACTGACCGGTGTCATTAAATGTCGCAGTGTATAGAGCAGCGAAAATTAACATCAGCTTCATTGTAAGCTGTACTTTGTATGACGGGAGTAACTTTAAGCTTCAACTTTTTAGGCCTCGATCATGGAATTCTCAACGGGCAAGACACCTAGCTTTTTATGTGCAGGAATTCTCATCAGCAGGAATCACATCCTAACCGCGTCGCACTGCTTCGATGGAAAGCCACTGTAACTATTTCATTTGAACAATATTTAATTCATCGTATTCCATGGCTGGCGACAGCATTTTCTCGATAGCAGATTAACTGGCTGATGATTGTGAAACAATAAAGTGACGCCTACAGGGTGCGGTGAGTACAGTTGGAGAACGCTGGAAAGGTACAAGGCGAGGCTCAACATTCCTCAAGATTGCGGTGAAACATCCCACCTCATTCTAATTCTATATATAGTACCGGTAGTAGTTCTCAAGTTTTACTGTTCGACAGTATTCTCTCTGAAGATTCACTTTTTTTCGTACGCGGTTTTAGTTGAGAAACGCAAATAAAAATCACAAAAATTTCAGCTCATGCATTTTCGATGGCTTAACTCGTTCATAGCTATCCATATTCATTTCTGTTTGTTTCAAGTTCAGATCACCACATATACGTGGCGGAGCATCGCCAGAAATCCCTGCTTTCGTCTCGCTGCCATAGTCATGCAAAATTTTACCATGCCAGAAGTTTTGGATTCTCTCGTATAGAGCGCTATGTGCGGTTATATGTGAACTTGAGGCGGAAATGCCTACGAAAGTGTTTGGTGTCGTTGTCCAACGAAGTGTAAGTACGAAAAAAAATATATATAAAACTTCAGATAAACGCTGTTGATCTACAAAGTTTGAGCGGTGTCAGGGCTCATCCTGCATTTCATTGACGTTGTTTAAATGCGTTACATTTGCTTACCGCACCTTGTAACACTCGGCCTCCGGCACTTTTATCGGCAGTGATTCCTCAATTTATGAACAGCAAGTGTTCCCATCGAATAGTTCCAGTTCATAAATGGAGGGAGCTCATAAAGTTAAGGAGTTCCGTGAGATGCATTTCATTAAAGCAGAAAATTCATAAACCGAACAACGATAAAAAAAGTATATATATATATACAAAGAGATACAGAATGGTAATTATGATTTTCCAAATGATCGTGTACTACAGGAGCCCTCGACGATATGCAGTGCTATTAGGTGGTGCATCGTCTGACACAGGCGAGGAGTACAACATTTTCTTCATCACTCGCCATCCCTCCTACATTCGTGGAAAGGCCTACGGTGATGTTGCTGTTCTTACCCTCCGGGAGGATGTACCCGAGAGCACCTCATTTGTGTGCTTGCCAAAGTCTGGTCAAGCGTATGAATACAAGCCGGCATTTGTGTCAGAATTTCTGTCAAAAAAGCTAGGTAACCACTTTTCGGAACACGAGACTGAAATTGAAAGTAATATTTTAGAGTGTGTATAAAGCTGACTGGGCAGACTGCAAGAATTCAACTTCGACCGTTTTGTTCAAAGAAGCTTCCTGATACTGGGTCAACACAGCTGAGGAAATTAATCCAACGTTGTTGCACTTGATTTCAGGGGGTAGCGATCCATTTGTTCCAAGGTCATCGAGAGTGCTGATTGGAGCCAACAGCGATTGTCAAAATCACTACAGTGGGAAAGGAGTTTCCGAGATAGACCAAGGGATCACGGATTCTACATTGTGCTCAGACCTTCGTGGGAAACAAGGAGAATGTGATGTAAGCGTGAAGCACAGTTTTATACACTCTGACATTATCAAAAATATACATAGGATGCTGCATACGCACAGCACCTACACATAAACTAGATCATTGTGACGCGGTAAATTGTCTGGCCCAGCTGTGGAGAACAAGAAAAAAAGGAACGGTGGCCTTGGGAATGGGACAGCCATGCGCTTGCCTGTCGGGTAGAGGCTTACAAGAAAGTTCTTTTCCTCGTGAAACAGAGTACTGCGGGGGTACTCCCCAAGCGGCACAATGTACTGAAAGTCGGGTGCATTAGGGGTGGTCGTCAGGTTTCTTATCTTTTTGTCGCTGTCTTTCTGACGCGCTGGGAACTACAAAACCAACCTTGATCCATCCGTCCACCCCTATTGCACCCGAGTTTCAGTACATTGTGCCGCTTGGGTCTGCTTCTCTCGCATGCAGATACCAGAAAAGTAGGCGTTACGAAGCGCTTCATGAGAAGCATTCAGTAGCTCAATGAAGGACTTCATCATTCCCTCGTGCACTTCCGTCCCGGTTCTCTTGACAGGTTGTTATTGACGCCAAGATTGTGACATGAAAGGTAAAAACTGTTAACGATGCATGACGGCTCAATAACCCGCACCAAATAGGTCAAGTATTGAAAATTATTTATAAGCTTAACCACAAGGTCACATTCTGACCCTAGAAGTTATCGACAGTTGTGCTAAGAAAAAGGAAAGGAGAAAAAGAATGTTTAGAAAACTCGGTCTCAATCGGACATAATTATTTTGACGTTAAGAACTTAACTTTTACGCAATAAAACACTGACGTTACATTGTTTCTTACAACCGAAAGCTTGACAACTTCCAACGAACATCTGCAGAGTGAAAATAAAAGAGGAAAACAAACACACACACACACACACATAACAACGTAAACTAATAACTATGAGAATGCGGAAAACATCAACAGCGAGCATCTATGTTGCTGCAGCTTAACATATACATTTGACTAACATGGAGTGAGAAGGGTTCACACGAAGCTGGAAGATTGCAAAATGAACCCTCTGACTTTCGGATTAGTACACATGCAATTTTCTATTAGCGAAACCGTTACGCAGCATAGCTCTGGTACAAAAAGAGTAAAACAAATACGAAGCTTCCGTGTGTACAATATGTCTCGTGCACTTCACATTCCCGCCTTACACTCCCGCCCTCAAAAACTATCCTTATTTTGTATTCTTTGCAGAGACTTACTGCATCTCCACTCATAGTGCCAGACACTAGTGTGCGCTGGTCTATCGTTGGAATCGCATCGCATCGCCCAAGCTGTCAAGACCAATCCAACCCGGGAATCTATACGCGCGTCACGCACTACCTGCCTTGGATTCAAGATGTCATGAATAGCTAAATAAGAAACACGTCTTGAACGCATTCTCAAAGCATGGTAATTACTATCGTCCAAGGAGCAAAACTGTGAAATTATCGTTGCAGCGGATGACTTTATAACGTGTTTCGCAGAGCCTCGTGTACTCATTACTGATGTAGCCGACCCACACTCAGGATAACGGCAAATAGAAAAACAATTGATTTTTCTTGGTGTCCTTGCCTGTACGGATGTGAAAACAGTCATTACAGAAAACCTGGCTGCTCGGCACGCATGAATCGCGAATGAAGGCACCTTATTTAGGTCCGTTACTTAGGTCATTACGTCTGAAGAAAATTTGCAAAATGCGGCAAGACGCTTGCAGAAATGTGACCTCGTGTGCCGTCAACATTAGTGGCGCAGCTTCAAACAAGAAAGAGATTTCCTGTCGACTCACTCGTAGTGAGTTTATTTATTTTTTAGCTATTGGTTCATTAATTTGAAATCAATCTTTTAATGTGCTTTATTCGTCTTGTGGAATGTTGAAATCAGTATTATTGACAACAGATGTCTACTTCACTGTGTAATGACTTCCGTGAATGCGGTACATATGGCGATGATAACCGAAAATAGCTACCTAAACTCCACATAAAAACACGGTTCTTGCGCTTGAGCTCTCCAAATACTGCGGTTTTCCCTATAGTTTTCACCGGTCAACTGATGTTGCACACTTTTTCCAGCAGTTGGGGTAACGATGTCACGAGGAATAGCTTGAAATCCTTTGGAATGACTAGACTTTAGATACTCTAGACTTTCACTAGCTAAAGAAAAGCAGAGAAGGTTGGGTATAAAGATATGTGATCACAAATGTTCTTGGATCTCTTTCATCACTTACAAACTTCACGCCTGATGCTCTACATGGGCGAAAAGGAGTCAAACTACATGCAATAAATGAGATCTCGCCGCCATCGAATCAAGTAATGAAACTTTTAACATGTATATGTGTCTTATTAAAACGTATTAAACACTACTCTCAATGGAATGAAAAAGTGTTTTGCAGTAGAAATTTTGAACGCTGGTTGTTTGCATGACTGACCACAACTTACACCACCCGTGAGCCTTGTTAGAGGATGGAGGGCACAATAATGAAACAGTCATCGTGCGAGCGAGACTGGTTGAAACTTACTTAATACTTCAACTCACTGAACTAACTAAAAACAAACAATATTCTACCATGAAATTATTCAAATTATTATTATGAAATTATTCAACCGTGAGAAAATCACGAAGTTGGATTTTACGGATAATTTTACGGCCTAGCACTCCTACCAGGACCTGTATCCGAGTCGGAGCAAGGTTGCTGCCATCCTTCAAGCATCTGCTCTTCGAGATGTTAAGGGCTATTTGAGCTTGATAAAGTCCGACGGACCTTTTCTGCCCAGCCTGTCATCATGCCTTCGTTCTCTGTACCTACTTCTAGTCAGCGAGAAAAAAATGGGAGTGGGGATCAGACTAGAAGGAAGCATTTCTGTCAAGTAAACGGTTGATGACGTCCGCTCCAGCCCTTGTTCAGTTCAATCCAGAGACACCGAGGCACCCTAGTTGTGACGCGTCACCATACGGGATCGGGGCTATTGTGGCACATAAAGAAGCTGATGGACAGGAAAGGCGTATGATTTTGCTTCACGAACGTTGTCACAGGCAGAGCAGAATTACAGCCAACTGGACAGGGAGGCTTTGGTTCTCGAAGTAGGTCGCTTTCACCAGTACTCGTGGGGACTCCAATTCCAAGTTCTCATCAATCGCAAGCTTCTCAATGGATTGCTGAGCATGAATGAGCCAATTCTCTATCAAGCATCTCCCTAGCTTGGTAGGTGGGCGCTGAGGTGTTCCGCGTACACGCCCGACCTCCAGTACAGTCCAGAGAAGGACCTCGGCAACGCTGATGCACTGAGTAGGCTTCCCTTATCTGGAGGAAGTGAGACTATACCTGTCCCTGCGGACACCTTCTTGCTTGAAGATGCTTGCCAAGCCGTGCTGTCACCAGCTGTTGTGGCGCGGGCAACAAGGAACGGTCGTGTGTTGCGTAATTGTTCTGCCTGTTCTCGAAGGATCAGGCCCGACTGTAGGGCCAAAAGGCCCCTTTTTGTGCAAGGTAGTTGGCTTAGTCTTCACAAGGAATGCTTGCTTTGGGGTGTAAGGGTCGAGATTCTGAAGGCCTTGCAGGCTAAAGTTTTGGAAGTGCTTCACACTGATCATCCTGACATTGAGAAAAGAGAAAAACAATTAAAAGATGAAGCCACGCCTGGTGGCCCGGCATAGACAACGATGTTGCTACCAGTGTGAATAGCTGTAAGGTTTGTCAATCTCACCAGTGAGTCCCGCAACCCATTAGACAAACGCCTTGATCTTTCCTGAAAAATCCGTGGTCTAAGCCTCATGTAGACTCCGGAGGTCCATCTTTGGGACTTACTGTCCTGGTCATCGTGTACGCTAACTCAGGAGTATTCTCAGTCTCATCAAGCTCTGCGGTAGCTACCATCGAAGTGCTGCGACTACCATTTGCGCAGCTTGGACTGCCCGATGTGATTGTGTCAGATAATGAATCTGCTTTCGCGAGCGCACAGTACTTGGAACTCCTGACACGCAATGGAGTACGACTTATGCTGGTACCTTCCTATCGCCCGGGATCAAATGGCGCCGCAGATCGTGTGGTGCAAATCGCCAAGAACTAGTTGAAGCACAGCGGAGCTGACAGTTTTTGACTCAAGTCACTCAAGGTTTTTGTTTCACTACAGGACAATACCACATGAAGTCACTGGTAGGGCGCCCTGTGAGTTGCTCACGAGAATACTTAAAACACCCTTGAGTGCTGTCCGTCCTAATCTTGTCATCAGTGGAGCTCAGACACAGGAAACAAAAGTTGGACGGGGATCGAGGACGCATCCAAAGTTCGACACTGGACCCAGGAGAACAACTGTCTGCCAAGAACCGTCGTCAGGATCTACCGCGGGTACCTCCGCGTGTGGCTGATGCCACAAGCTGTTCGTCCGCTCAAGTTGACCTCGAGGATGGTACTATATGGCATAGACATGGAGACCACCTGCGACCAAGACCCACAGCGAGTGATATGAGTGCTTCTGGAGTTTCAGAATGGAATCACCGCAACCTCTTGCATGTCTTTCAGATCTGTTCGTCGGGGCTGCGTTCAAAAAGCAGCTCTTGATGACTGAGTCGAGGAATGATTAGTTCAGTCAGCTCTTTTGGGTTCGTTCCTCGGGACTACGTTCATGATGCATGCTCTAGCTGACTGAGTCGGGGAATGATTCGATCCGTCGATTCACTCCTCCGTCAGTTCTCAGACTGGTTCGTCGGGACGGGGTCAACGTATTGATTCAACAGAGACTCTGGTCAAAATGTTCTTCAGTCGGCGCGCTGTGCTGTGCTGTATGTGCACTTTTTCTTTTCACCATTTTGTTTGGAATGTCCGATTCATCGGTCCATGGCTGCAGACAGTCACTACTCATGGGCTATGCCCGAGACAAGGGCCAAGACCCAATCCAACGCATCATAGGAAATAAATATACTATTCTTCTGTTTGAATGATTCAGAGGTGACACACTTTAGACATTCGCCAGCTATTTAGGCAGCTATCTACTGTTACGACCGGCGAGCACCATCGTCATTGCCATTAATTCGTGGCATGATTCTCACCGCCTTCCTGCAGCCAGTCAGGATTTTCCAGTAGGATTCGTGCAGAGGGCTGTCGAATATATTGGGGCACTAGCGAACCCACCGCATCGGACCCCTCTGGATATTCCACTGGTTCTGCATAGGGCCGCTTCTCTGCACAAGACTGGGAAACCTCTTCGTCACTTTTTTTTTATTCAGTAAGTATTCTTTAGAGCTCCATCTGCATCTACTGGCTGTCTTTTCCTGGGTGAATTCGCACTGGTGGCAATGGTACTCTTTGGGCCTACGGACCCCTATGCTAGGTAGAAAGTTTCAGGACATTGAATGTTTGTTTGCACCTTCGTTCTGATCGACAACACTGTATGATTATTTACGCCGCAGAGTACCAACACTATCTGAACGTGAATAAACTAAACTAAAAAAAAAAAAAAAAAAACGTGCAACGAACGTTTTTACCACCGGTGGAATCGTGCTGTCCGGTGCTTGAAATGTTCTTAAGGGCGCAAAACAAAAGGCTGTTTGCATCGTAGAATATATTTTGGTGCAAGACCGCTCTGAATTTTCATAAAACAAATGTTGTACAAAGGCAAGCAAAATACGCGTGAAGCTTTACTCGTTTACACATCTACATGGTAAAAAAAAGAAAAAAAAGAAGCAATCTGTATGCCGGTGACCGAAATTGATTAAAGAAATATGAACAAATCTTTTGAACGAATCACTAGCAGGAACTAAATCAAGTGGACCGACTCTTGAGAAAGAACCGCTCTGTTCATCACTATACTACTCATCTTTATGCACGTTCACAACGGGGGATTCAACCTTTAGGTGTACCGGAGGCGCCGCAGGACGGTCAACGAAACCCAGCACTGCGAATATTCACCCTGCTCTGGAGCATCTATCTATCGCTAAGGAGGAGAACAATATTGCCGGGAGCATCGTGATGCAAATCCAAGTCAGAGATAGTAGTGTGGTACGACGTCATCTTCATACTGTGCCCACGAACCATAATCATATACTGATGAGTCGCAGCAGACAATTCTTTTCATATGGACAATATGTCCACATACACCCAAAGTACACTGAATGTCCGTCACATACGCCTATGGGCGCAGTCCTGGGAGATCGCAACCTGCACTACACCGATATATGATTGGACAGTTTCATATCAACCCAGGATAGCAGCTGCGGGAGTGATTCAGACAAGTCACTTTCGACGGTAGGGGCCAGCGAGCACCTTAGTGGGGCATACGCAATCATGAGAAGATCGGCACAAAGCTCACATTAAGGGCCAACTCTAACTACTTTCTAATAACGTCCTTCAAGTTGTTCTTTTAGCTTTTTCTTCATCTAGACCTTACTTTGTAACATACCTGCGCAATATGGGATAACGAAATATGATTCGTCAGGAGACGTGTGTCCTGGTGTCTCAGATAGGAAGAGTCAGAAAAAATATGCAGTCAAGCGCGGAACGCCATTGACTGGCGGCGCGATTGTGTATTTATTTATTTTTTACGAAATATACTTTGCGAACAATGCCTCTGCTCAAAGACAAAGTACACAGATGTCTGAATACAAACAAGCTCATAAATAAATAGACACGAAACATATGCATCTGGCTGACATCACATGATTACCATAGTATTGTGTTCCTTCTACTGTAATGTATACCAACAAGTAGGTCAATGCTGGAAGAACCAGCAGCACGTACGTCGCAACCAGGGTTCAGCCCTTAGAGGCCCATCGGATTATCGCCATGAATAACGTGCCGTAACAGAAAGCAACAACCGCATATAACTACGGGCAGTGAACAAGATATGCGCTGTCTACATATTTGAATCACAGCCCTTTCCTGTTCTTCATTACTATTGTTCTCGAACGGTAACAGCACCAACAAGGAAACTAACACAAGCCCTCCATTTCCTCTCGTTTACCTGTGCTATCGTATTCCTATATAGGCTCACAAACAACTGCTTGAGCTGAGATTTCACGTATATTTTTGGTTATCTTTTCCATAACCTCTCAGGATCTCTGTACCAACGTCTGCCACTCTTGGGTTTTGAGTCTTTGGAATCTTTGACCATCCTGCCAAAGTCAGGAATGAATTTAAAACAGAAAAAAGGGAGAGAAAAACGCATGGTTCAGCCTGCAAAATGGCAATTGAAGCAACTGGTTCCATTATTATTTTTCCTGTGACGGTAAGCAAAATGACTCGTATGTTCCTAGCCCTTGTCTTCACTCTACACACCAACGCAGACGAACGCATTGAGCTAGATGACTGCTCGAAAAGTATGCCTGAAGGGACAAAAGCCAACATGCCTGTCTTCACCTTCGTTTAAGACAAGGGAAAAAAACAAAGCCACAATTCACATGATTACAGTAGCGTTTGTAATGTAGTACCACCGAGCTATTCCTAAAATGTAGTGTCATCATGCCTCGTGGTGGCGCGATCTCTTACAGGCATGTTGGTTAACTGGGGTAACCAGCAAAAGTGCATGCAGCATGGACTCGCCGGTCAACACGTCACGTTACCATCAAACTAAAGCAGGCTATATCGGCTCATCCGTCGTCGGGATGTGTTTTTCATGCCAACTCACGGTTCAGTGTTCGTTCAAAGTAGTTTGCTTCTTTTTTCTAAGAATCTGAATCTTAAACATAATACTGGTTGTATGCGTTGTGTACTACGAGCGCCATGGAATTATATTCTTTCATATTTTGTATTAATTCGGAAATCCAGAATTCTCATTATGATATATAGCAGTGTATAATTTTAATTCATCGCACGCAATAGATTCTTTAACACACCATTTGCCGATATGACCTATCGAGGTTTACCACTCATCAAGTTATGTTCTTGTTATCACCGTTAAGAAGATAGCTGTACTTAATCTGACTCGTGTCACTAATTCTCAGGCATCAGTTAACATCAGAGCTACCAAATTTGTCCCCTGAGTATTGACACTATAGCAAAGCGCACCCGTTCATAATGTCACATGAAATATCTGACGATAACGGTCGTTCATAAACAGACATTGGAAATTCCACGCGCAGGTGAAAGCTAGCAACGTTTCAGGAAATTTGGTGGCTGCCCCTCGAGCCTCCACCACCCAGGCAGCACAGTGTACTCGGAAGTCGGGTGGATCAGGTGTCTTATCTGTCTGTCGCCGCTTCTCTAATATGCTGCGTACTACAAAAGCAACGTTGATCCACCCGTCCACCCCTATTGCACATCACTTCCAGAATACTGTGCTTGGGCAGGTTCCCTGCACGTTGTCTTCCCGTATTATTATTTGTATTCGGTATAAATTAAGTTTAACCCCATACATAGGATATTTCAAGAGCTAACTCCGCTGTTGCGCATTACGGCTAAGCCGCCGAAGAAATAGTTCAAGTTAAAGCGAAATGCCTAAGGTTGGAAGCCAATGATATTTCGCACAGAGCAGCCCTGAGCCCTCTTCCTGAGCAATCTTTGTGAGCAAATATTGGCGGCTTAGATTGTTTTAAATGGTCGTCGGTGGACCATTGAGTCCTCCTGCCTCTTCGCTCGCGGGATCTTTTTGTTGAGGTGCAGAACAATACAAGACCTGGTGAAGTGGGAAAGAAATACGTAAAATGCAGCGAGATGGCATTGGCGAAGATGTTGGAAAGCTGAATATGTGATGAGAAAGCGCTTACTACCGCTGCTTCTTCATTCGGAACTTATCGAAGGTTGCTTTCACTTTAAATACTCTGAGAGAGAACAAGGTGACTTTCTCGTGGAAAGAATCGCAGTAGGATGCTTTTGACTTTAAGTCAACCTTCAAAGAGTAGCCATGCAGGCACTTTCAACCAAACGCCAAAAGCAAAATGCACATAAACACACGTTACAAATGACTATAGGTCCACTGGTACAGTTCAGCAGCGGCACAGAGCACGTTATAGCGCATACGGGCAGACAGCATCAGCTGAGAAGAACTACTCTAATATATACATACATATATAAGAAAGTCCACTACTTCTGTGGGCGACCATTATTAGCTTTGTTCACAAATCAGTCTAGAGAACTCATCGGGTGACTACGAGGCCTCCGGCTGCAGGAGTGAAGCATAACAATGACGTACAAGCCCGGGAAAACATAATGGCGCGGATGACTTATCGACATACTTCGTAATGACAACACCTTCCTATCGGCCATATCAATAATGTTCCTGTGACTTCCAAACCATACCATGAACCCGAACTGAGAGCACTTTTCAACTGCCTGTAAGATGGAAGAAGACCTGTCATGCCCTGGAGGTCACTTTCCAGCTTTTTCTATACGTAGTAATATCCCGCGCGAACAAAATCACGAACCCAGAGGTGCAGTGTGAATCCAATTGTAGCTAAAGACTTGAGCCTAACGGTCCTATATCATGTCAAGACAAACCATCAATGGGTCATCTGGGGTGCAGTAGGATATCAACTTGTGATACCTGAAACTGCGTCTAGGCAAACCCCCTGGACTGAAGTTGTTCACGTCGTACGACACAAGTACTATTACTTACGACAGTTAAGAACACTTCTCAGAATTGTCAGAAGAGTTGCCATTCCTTGCTAGAATAACGTGCTGAAGGCACAATGAGGAGAAAATAGGCGACTGTCTCACTCAGTTGTCTCATACTCGTCGAAGGTTTTCAGCCAGCGGAATGTTGGTGACTCTTTCGCGATTACAACGACTTTCGTCCAGTGTTACCTCATAGTAATCTCAGATTACATACGAGACTAGCCTGGCCTTTGAAAGGGCCGTGGGGCAGGAACATGGAGCTCCGACATAGACATTCGCATGACAACGGGACGATGCCAATGTCTATGGTGGCATTGCCACGCATCATACAAGACAGCAGCGAAGGCCCGAGAACTGATACGTATGAAATCATCTGTGAACGTGATGATTCATGAAAGTTCATACGCTATCTGTCTCATTACTCCATGAGATCTTTAGCATCTAGCATCTGGATCTCTACGATGCACGTGGTCTTCCGGATTATTCTTTGCATTGAGTTAAAATATGTGTAAGTCTCTAGTTGGTGGACTCGAAAACTTCGCTTCGCTCTTGCGCCTGAAGCCTAGTCGGCGAATAAAGCATTAGACAGCTGATCGATCATCGTTTTGTCGAGACGCCGTGTAGCAGCAGAGCATCGCGAAGCGTGCATGTGCAGATACCTGCGTTTGGAGCCGTGAGAAGACTTGGGAGCACGTGCTATATACTATTCTGTAATGCATAGAGCCGATCTAGACTCCATTTGGACTCCGTACACATCCGTTCCTTCGTGACAACGCTTTGAAAAGAAACTTAGTAACTCCAGTTACACATCGAAATTATTCGAGCATCGCTTGCGCACATGACGGTAGTAGAACGATGGCTTAATACGTGTGCGCCCGCTCGCAGAAGTCACGAGAAGCAATGTATTAATGTAGCAAGGTAACGACTGAGACTTCACTGTCTATGAAACTGTGCTCGTTGCGATACGATAAGTGTGGTACTCCCTGCCAGTTCATGAAGTCAGGACGTCCTGATGGCACTATGAGGCTCGCGAGAAAGTCTTTGCACTGATCGTGGACTATTGTCACCTGAAAAAGGAAAGCTGATATAACTACTAATTATCATCAGAACTTTCGTGGTTGTTCGAGAAGTGGAGCTTTGTAGTAATGCGGCACATCAAGAAAGAAAAAAATAAAGATATAAAAATACATCTAATTCACCTGAGTCACACACTGTGGTCTCCATACAGTGCCTTGGGTACCACGGAATTCGTTTGTGAGTTGGTTCGAGGTTGTAAATGGAGACCTGAGTATGGAATAGACCTTTCATCATACACTTCGACGGTGAGCTATATTGTTTTAAAATACATCTTTCAAATAGCCAATCGCTAAAATCACATTCATGTGATGAAACAGGTGAGATAGACAGAAGGTAAGAAGCAGAGACAGGCAGCACAGGAACGTTTGGAAAAGTAATGTATGAACGAAGCGTATGCACTAGTACAACCTAAAACCATGTGTAATGACATTCACATGAATTTCCTTACTCAAGATACATTATTTTACTGCTGCCCTTTACTAAACATTATGCAGAGACCTGCATGTGTGTGTTGGTGAAAATAATGTGCCTAATCTGTAAAACAATGCTTTAAACAGTACAAAGCCGCAGACAAACGTTTTTGCAAGAGGTTCTCACCTTTCTTTCTAACATCTTTAGTTCTTGTCTGAATGACGATGGCTATGACTGCTGCAACCAAAATGAGAACAAACAGCACGGTAACGATGACAGCTACCAGCACATAAGACACGACGCTGTCGTCTAGATCTAAAACAGAAAGGGATCGGAAAAGTTAGCAGTCCTTAAACTTTTAAAGCAGCAGCGCCGACATTCACAGGTCACTGCGTTTATCGATGTCGATGAAGAGGAAATGAAGATAGACAAACTTTAAGGTCTTAATCCCAATTAAAAAAAAAAAAAACGTTGGTAAAACTGGGCTTCAGTCATTGGTTATGTCCGTTTAGTTATGGTCCATGGTGGAAGGAAATTATGAATGGGAAAACAAGACACAACCACATGAGATCCTGTTTATGCCCTCATTTAGTTTTCATCCCTCGCATATGGCCTCGAGTTGGGTGCAGTGGTAAAAAGAAATTAAACACGAGGGCTGTACCAACAGTAATGTAACACATGCTGCCATTAGCTTCTCAATGCATGTCAGCTTCCATTCGTAACCCTGCAGAAACACTGAAAATGGTGTACGAAGTATGTTTTCTTCTACTATTAGTTTTATGTAAGTCCAATATAAGATGGGGATACGTATTTCTTGCGCTTTGCGGAGGGATCACCGTACCGCGCATGGTCCAGTACTTGGGAACCTTCGAGGCTCTGTTGGTTTCTGCTCGTGGTTTGCATGTGGAACGAGAGTTTTTTTCTCTTTTTTTCACCCGCTCATGTTCGTCTTTAAGTGTAGAATTCATCGACCAGCCAGTTCGCCTAAAACACTGTTTCAAACGAGCTTCAAGCATTGCTGGTAAAGAATGCTTCGGTAAATCCTAATGTGAGGTCCACCATGGTACCCTCGGACGCCAATCCCTGCATTGCGGATCACAGTGTTTCGAAAAGGGGAGCCATGAAAGATTTACACAGAAGCGTCTCCCACGTATTACATAAGGATTCATTTAGGGTTTGAACCCATCCCCCTGGCTACGCAACCGCACGAGCAGATATTGTTATCAAAGGTTACTTTGCTGCCATTGGGTACAAAAATGAAATAAAAAAAATCGTCAAACATACATACCAAATAATACGATGTGGAAGATGCAGGGCTTCTTCATTTTTCCGATTTCATTTTCGGCCCAGCAGTGAATTGTACCAAAATCGGCAGCAATTTTCGGAGAATAAACAAGAATGCCGTTCGAGCTGCTATTATAGCTCGGTATAAGATTCCGCGTTGTATTTGTATCTGTGGAGCTTTTAAACACCCAGTGGAACTTCACGTCACTGGGTTCGGCAGTTACTTTGCATGGGATCCTTATCACGTCATTCACGGAGCCTGTAATGTAGTCATCAGATGTCCGCATACATTCAGGTTCATCTGTAATAAAACAGAGGAAATGAACATCGGGACATGGGCTCATTAAAAGTAAAAAATCTCAACATTTAGCATATTCAAGACTACGTTGCACCGCTATAAGCTGCAAAGCCAATGCATATAAGAATAAGCATCAACGGTAAAGTAAGAGTGCTCAACAGAATATTACATTACTTCGTTTATGCCAGCTTTGGTGGTACGGTTGATAAAGGGTTGGTAGCGCCTTCCGATCCCACGGTTGCGAGTTCGACCCTGGCCGAGGATGCAAGCGGTTCGGTGGCAGAGTACGAACTGCTCAGGCACGCCATCTTTCGCGAGGGATGTAAAATACAGTGTGTCGTGTATCGAGACGTCGGCGCACGTAAAATAACCCTCAGGTGGGCAAAATTATTCCACAGGGCTACCACTGCGGCGTCGCTCATGGTCACAATTGTCTCGCGACGTCAAGCCACGTATTACTTTCACTATATTTATAGGCATTCCTTGACATAATAAAAAATTCAGAATGTTGCACATGGAGGATCAGTACTCACACAGAACCCTGAGAAACAGCTCATCGCTGGTATTATTTCCGAGGTCGTTTGTTGCCATGCATGTGTACAGGCCTGTGTGATTCCTTCTTGGGTTCAGTATGTCAAGCCGCGCGCCGTCTTTTATGAAGTACCCGGATCTATACAGTGGCATCCTACGTAGCGGCCTGTGGTTAAAATACCAAGAGATGCTCGTAGCAGGTGGATTTCCTGTCGCTGTACAGTCCAGTGATATAGGTGTTCCATGGGTGACATTCACTCGGGCTACCTTCATATCCTTGTACAACAGAGTGACCTGTGGTTTATCTGCGTAAAACAGGTACAGCAGAAGATACGGTTTAATCTCACAAAGAGTGGCTCATTGATGCAATGCATAGCCTTGGTGAAGCTGAAGTCGGGATTTAAGTCCCATAGCCTCAACTCGTTGGAAGAGTGTTAATAGACCTGTACAACAGCTACAGGGATTTGGTGCACCCCTAGAAAAACTGGCAGTGAACACTTCACTGCATGTATCAGAATTTCTGTAGGCTTTTCTTGATTTGCTATTTGTGATATCACTGCGGTCTTATACGGTACAGTCCATGTCCGATAGCGATTTCTGCCGCGGTTGGCTTACGCGGCAATTACTGCGTATAGCGGCGGTTTGTCTTCGCAACTGCATACTTCACATATACCGCATAACGTGGCAGGATATCAGCATTTGTTTCACAAAGAGGAAAAGTAAATATTATCATTTAAATCCTACTTTAAATGAAGTATGATGTACAGTACTGAATTTTTATTATTATTATTTTTGTTTCAGTTATGGCTGCATTATAGCTGCGCACTGAACTAAAACGGTAATTGATATGCGAAGACAAGAAGTTAAGAATTCTATATAAGGAACGGGAAGAAAAGGGAGTGGGAGCGGATGAGGTGTGCTTGTCAAAAACACGCCTTGTTTAACCGGGTATCCCGTATGAATTATTTCGGTATCAATTAATTTCGGTTATCAAGCAACGTTGCGACTACTACTATCAAGTACACCACTGCAACGACTTCTTCTTTTGCCTTCTCCTTTCTGGCCATTAGCCAGGATGGCGTTTGGCCAGGGTTTAGCAAGGGTGTGGGAAAATTAAAAACGGGGTATCGCCATTGTGAAGTGGTACATAGTGCTTTCGACATCTTTTCCACAGTGCCCTAGAAGTAACCTTCGAAATGAGAGAATGGTTGCGAGAGTAAAGGGGATTCCGCGACGGCGGCACGAAGCTTCTAGTACATTGGAACGCCAGACGAAATATAGACGACATTCTAGTACAAGGTGGGGACCGTTTCATTCACGCTGCATAGTCCACAAAGTTGGGGAGTCTCGACGGCCGCATCGGTGCAAGTAACAGTTTAGTAAAAGTAAACATAAGTAAACAAAAGTAAAGTAAGTTATCAGCATGGCCGTTGGTTTTCTACATTCTTTCTGGGACGTGGTTTCCTTTTTTACTTGGTTTCACGACAGTAAAGAGCATTGATCTTCCGGGTCACCACATCAGTGACACAAGTCATACGAAAGAAAAGACTTCTAATATACTTACATTGCACATCCAATTTCCATACGTCGTTGCTTCTGCTGCTTTTTATCATTGGATTTCTTGCAATACATGTCAACGTTTGCCGATTATTTTGTATCGTTGGTCGAAAAAACAGCACAGATAAGTCATTCTCGACGACCCTGGAACTGTTTAGCTCCTTGCCGTCGAGCCACCACGAGAAATGAGGAGCAGGTCTTGATCCGTATGACTCGCATTCCACTCTGGCCAGGACACCTGCCTTTAAAGGAGTGTTTTTGTTTCGGATGGTAACATTCACTGGTTTTACTGCAAAAGAAGGCAACCGTATTACGTTGTTACACTTCCAGGTCACTGCACACATGGTAGTTTTGTAAGGCTTTGTTCACAGCAAATGATATTTAAAGAACGAGTGATATTATCGAAGCCACCGGTCAAAATCCCTAGAGGATGATTATTACGTCATCCCACTACAACGCAATAACGAATCCATACCCAGAACGTGCCGCGCCTATTTGCACAATTGACACATGCTAGAAAATATCCATGAATATAAAGTATATACTATAATATATAGTTTGTAATATATACACTAAAATATGAAGTGAGAAATAAATACCCCGCTAGCATGGTACGTTACAAAAAAAAAAAAAAAAAATGCTCTTCTTGCTCACTTCTTCAAAGTAAATGGAAGGTATACTCAGTAGCCGAATGTTGCTTTTACAATGGTGGTTGTGATGCCTGGAGAAGATTGCATGATTTCCTATGGCATGTAATGCTAAAGTAGATGCTAGAAATCGCTTTTTTCGTCCTCCCCTGATTATAAGACAACACTGTATAACAAACTGACACCTCATCGTTGTGTAGCACAAATCCTCATTGAGCTGCCTCGTAATACTGGGGCAAAATAAGAAAAGGATCTTTTTGAGCTGTACGTATAAATACAGTTTCACTAACGCATCTATAGCTTTACTCTTCAACTCCGCTTTCATTCAATGATAAGTGGTAACGTATATGTTACGCCCCCCCCCAACAACAACATCGACAACAATATAAATGATGTGATAGGTGGGATGTTTCGTAACAAATAAGTGATGAGGTGGGATATTTCGCCGGTAGCTGCAGCGTACGCATGATGAGAATTTCCACATGGACATGCAATGTTGCAACACGTCGCTACATGGAAGTCGCTCGAGACTCTATGGAACTACTATGGTTCTCTACGGCGACGCGCCGAGGGCGAAGTTTACGAAGCGCACTCCACGCATCATCCGGTGCGAGCTTTCAAATATTTTTTAAAAGCACCACCCGCCATTATCATTTATTCTAGTTGGGCTTGACGGCCTGAAAATTGCAGCGTTCTTGTCCGAAGAAGTCAGGATTGCGTTCACTCCTACCAAATCACTGGTGACCCGGCTTCGGACAACAGCCGTCACTGTCCACTATGCAAGGCAAACAAGAAGAACACTTCAACTAGTCAGCTGGTCATCCTCCTCTAGTCATACACCACGTCGCCGTTCGCCTCCCATGATTCTGGCTCAAGAACTTGGTCATCTGGTTCATTCAGGCTGAAGCGCAATCACTTGCTGGCATTTCATCACAACTCCCCATGTAGCGACACAATGTCAACACTCCCACCAGAAATTGTCATGGAAGTAGTCGACATGCTGCAAGCACCACCAGCGCAGGAAAAATACAAGACTTCGGGTCTGCCATTATCGAAAAGACAACGTAGACAGGACGAAAGGGGCCGCAACGTATGCTGACCACTGAAGAAATTGGTAACCATAGACCGAGCTAGCTCTTGCATTCCATGGTAGTGCTGCTTGGTGATCACGCCCACACCTTCAGCACTCACATCTTCTGCGAGCTTTTCGTGCAGCGCCACCCAGCACCTTGCCGCTGGCGCACCCCACGACCCTGTGTATACACAGCTCGACTCTCTCACTGCATGGTGATTAACACCTAGAGGTGCGAATTTGGCGCCGAGTCCACCAAGTTCCTCGATCACCAAGTCATTCAAGCAGGTCTAGTGCATCTCGCCAGTGACCATGCACAACCTTAGTCCGTCCGACACCAGCGTAGATTTCTGAGATTGGTCTGATTCTCAATTTATCATACACTGTGCCTCCACCCTCCCACCGGGAAATACTCTTAACCACAGAGAT
>JARGYV010092966.1:0-13504 GCA_029532675.1 Ornithodoros moubata
TTCAGCAAGTGGCGTCGCTGAAAGGTATCATTCGCAACGGCGATTGGTGATCGCCGTGTTATGCGGTGAAGTTCTGTTTTTACAGTGTAGAAAGTGTGTGTGTACAGTACAGCATTAGGTTCTTTGCGGCAAACGTGCTTTTCAGCCTTTGATTTTGAATGCAGCTTCGCTCTTTCTGTCCGAAAGATCTGGATTTTGGATAGACCTGTCATTTACCTGATGCGTGATTTCGGGAGAGACTGCCTTTCCCGGGATTTGGGGAGAGAGGTACGGACAGTAGAAATCGAACATGTCTAGTTTTGAGCCGTCGTCGCTCACTTCGTTCTGTTACACCAGCTCGCCTACCTACATCCCTTCCTACACGTGAATGTTTCATGTTGGGCTAGAATGGTCAATATAATGTTATGTAGTTATGATACATACAACTTTGAAATTAGGTCATCGATGCTCAAATTCTTTGTAGTTTTTAACGAGGAAAAGGGGAGGGGGCGATTTCAAACCCTTAAAAGTAAATGGCACGAAATATAACGCTTAATGTCCACAAAATCAACCCCCTGAAATAAACCATGTAAGAACCCACAATGGCGTCTCATCGAAGCTGATGGACGATGTTGTATACAGCGGTAACTGGTTGGCAGTAACGCTTTTTGTGATCGTTAGCTGCTACAGAGCACGTGGTTAATTCAATATATGTGCGATATAACAAGATATTAACGAAGAAAATATTCAAGTGTGTTCGAAGACGCGCACGGATACATTTGCGCAACAATACAAGATCATGTAACAGTGCATTGAGCTGTGGACGAGGCAGCAGCGAAGTGCATAACCATACAAGTATGGCATTAACTTGTTGACCATGCCTTACCAGAAATCGAGTGTTCGTGTTGCTATGCGTTTTCATTTTCAGCGTCTGCTTCCTGTATATCATGACAAATGCCCGCGGTGCTAACCCGTTTGCCGCTTCCGCTTGTCTGTGCTTTTGAAGCACTAGGAAGGCACTGGCATACATCTTCAGCAGTGAACGAAAACTGACGAAAAATTAGAACGGTCAGGTGCCCACTCTAGGCCGGATCTTCCAGTTAGTTGTGTTGAGAGGAAAGAATTATTGAATGAGATGCGAGGCCTTGCTTTGTCGCAAGAAGAAAAGCGAAGTGAGAGTGCGCGCGAAGGGTCGTTAAATGTATCGAAATATAAATATTGTTCAAGAGGGGGTGAACAGCGTCGGGGCATGAAGGGCGGTACGTTTGTTTTTCTTATCTGCTATATAAAGAAGAAGCAAAACATTGATGTTTCGCTATCACGGGAGGTATACGGGAAGAAGAGACGGATCTGTTTGTGTATGTAGCGTCTCTGTTGATATGTAGATATATAAACGCGTGGTATTAGGGGAAACGGCTGGAGTTTAATCAGACGCTCGGCGGACTCGCTTCAGATCACAGTCTGTTCGTCTCCGCGGTGACAGTGGCGAGCGCCACGTACATCCGCCTTCCACGTGTCTATAAATCGGACTTGTAGCAAAGGTAAGTCGACATGTTCATCTTTTTTTTTTTTTAGACTTAGGCGAACTATTTCGAACATTCCCTGCACCTCAACTAATAACTTGCCCTGGTGTTACCCGCAGCTGCGTTTCGCGAAAATGTTGGACGAAATGAATGATATCATATGGCAGGAAAATAACTAGTGGACATCGGTCCTGATCGACGTTCACTCCCTACGAAAAGTCGGCAACTGTTTTTGCTTGTGACTGCTGAAAGTGTGTTTCAAACGGGATGCAACACAAAATACCTTTAACTGAGGTCGAGTGTGACAGAATGACTGGGACATCGGCTATAGGAGTATCCATTTATTTACAATTTATTTATTTACGAAACTCTCGTTTTATATTAATGAGGGTGTTTGTGGCCCCTCTAAAAATACAGCCTAAAGAGGAGAGTGCCGTATAGTCAGACCGTGAAGTACCTTGGGCCATTTTCATTATCTTGTAAGCAGAGTTGTCTAGCTGATACACTATGAAATATGACTTCTTATATGGTAGAGTGCCTCTTCATACCACATTCGCAAAACATTTGACAGTTGTTGGTTCGTTGACTATACAACAAATGTGATGCAAAGTAAACATATCGCTCAAGTTTTTACCGCGACTCAAGGGCTGAAGTTCATGCCAATACAGTTTTCGCACACGATGTCGTATTCTTCATTATTTGACGAGTTAAATGATGTTTTATATTTGTCAGTTAAAAATTATAACGCCCGGTGCATAGTAGCATTATCTATTGTGAAGTAGATAATCGTGTACCTTGGGCCACAACAGCGTCTTGTATCTTGGGATAGCTATCCATTGGCTAAGACAACGAAATACGGCCGAGCCTGGCCACATATAAGCATTGCCCTCACGTTGCCAAAACAATATTGAAACTGAAAAAATCATGAAAACTGCAAACAAAGCTAGAAACAGAAACAGAAAAGGCAGAGACGATGGTAGAAGAGAAATGAAAAAACATTCTCGAGCTTTCCTAATAGCGTTCACAGTCTTCTGCTACTGATCCATTAAGAAATATTTATTTCTGCACTCCAGATCCATGTGGTTCAGCTTTTTCAACGATTAGTCCATTATTTATACGTGTGGCCCAAGTAAATGAACGTATTGGTTCAATACGACTACAATTTTTAAATACTAAATAACAGGAAAAGGGTTCTGTATTTTTGCACACAACTTGTGTGATCAGTGCATAAAGACAGGTTGAACGTTTTGGACCAGCTTTAGAAATCCTCAAATATGTGATTGGGCCTCATGTAATTGTAGTTGTTCCACAAAGTGGCCCAAGGTACAACAGTCTCTCCCACACGTTAACGCGTAGTAAATATATAGCAGGAACAATATTTATAGCCTTTTCGCCGATGTTCCGGGCAGGACAGGTGCTACTTTCTTGACAGCAGCAGTCGGTGACATTGTTCTTAAAAACGTCACAAACAATCAAACTCAATACTGTTTGAATCTGAAGATTGGCAACCGAATAAGAGATCAAGCGAGCTCTTGCATCTGAGACGAAGAATCCAAGAAAGGGAAAGAAAGAGACGACAACGCGACGTGTCCTAGCTTCTTCTTCTTCTGCCTCCACCTGACTGGCCACTAGCCACGGCGGCGTCCTAGCTAATGGTCAGAAAGCAAAGGCAGAAGAAGAAGAAAAATATATCTTGAGGTCCCCTTCTGTTATCTAAGCAGCATCGGTTCCCTGCATTAACTGCATTATTGGCTGAAAATAAAGCCTGGACGTTGGATGGCGTTGGTTACTCCGAGTACCCAGGTACCTTTAGACTTCGCATACTTCCATATCGCCAGCACGTTTTGTGACTTGATATTTGTAAGTACGGTGCATGACGAATTATGGTGTCCATTATGAGGTTTCATCTAGCCAGAATATTTTAGACGTACACCACTATATTCTATATACATACCACTCAAATCATTATAGTGTTACATGCAAAGTAACAGAAAAGAGACGAACACAGGAAGTTGAGATCCTGTGTTCGTCTCTTTTCTGTGCCCATACTCTGGTTTGTAAGTTACGGAATTCATCCTCTAGCTCACCAACCATTTCATAGGTCGCTCTGTTGCACACAGTTAGATAAGCACTTTAAGTACTTTTTGAATTTACGTCAGAGGTAGTTCGGGAAAAAACTCCTCCGTATGAGGGCCCTAGGGAATGCAATGAAAAAAAAAAGCAAAAAAAAGGGTAACCCGCAGCGACCTTAATAATGTTATTAAGGGTTTAGATTTTCTTTCTCTTTTTTTTTTGCCATAGTGCAGGAGGCCGCCCTTTCTCACCAGTTCTGCTTTCAGTTTCATGTCAATTTGTTAACTCATGCGCTCAATTCCCACTGAAGGGCGTTTACGACTGCAGTTTTTCCCTCCTCCACAACCTAAAACTGGGTAAATGAAATTTTGTCTATGTCACCGTTTATGGTGAGCTTGCTATTCAGGCATTAGGTCCATCTATACTCTTCTCACATACGAGGTCTAGCTGGTTTTGTGTCACATTCCTTATAATCCATGCGATAACAAGGATGCTCTTTTGTGCAGGGCAGGTATACTGCGGTGGACAACAGCCACGATGAGGTCGTCAGCAAAAGTGGAACTCCTGAGTAGCGTTGCCCCCTGCGGGTCAACTACTGTGTGTACCACGTGGTCTCTCGGGTATGCCATGACTGCCAACAATCATTTCCAATATTTTCCTCACGAATCGAAGACCGGGCTTAACCACACATTTACCTTAATGAAAGCCGATCAGCCGGCTAAGCCACAGATCTCCACCGGCAGCCAGAAACCTCCATTTTCCTACATTGCACTTATCGCTATGGCCATTCGTAACGCCCCGGAGAAAAAGATAACGTTGAATGGAATCTACAAATTTATCATGGATAGGTTTCCATTCTACCATCACAACAAACAAGGCTGGCAAAACTCAATTCGTCACAATTTGTCCCTGAACGATTGCTTCGTCAAGTTACCCAGAGAGAAAGGGAAACCAGGAAAGGGCCACTATTGGGCTCTGGATGCCAACTACGAAGAGATGTTTGAAAACGGCAACTTTCGACGCCGAAAAAGAAGGCCAAGGCAGGCCAATTCCAGATGCCCACAGAGTGGAAGTGCAACTGATCTGGGTTTGGAAACAGGGATGGTTGCATCTCCATTCCAAACTACGTGCGTGAGTACCCGAGATTCACTCAATGCATTTCAGCGCATGTGCTCCGGTGGATGTGATTCTTCTGGAACTACGCTGTCGTTGGTACGAAGCCCGCACCAGGCACAGCGAGAACAAGCTGCCACTTCAGTCAAAGGCTATCCACGGTCATCATCATTTAGTATTGAAAGCATTATGAGAGACAGCGTGAGAAAGGAAAGTCCGTCTCTGCACTCCTTACCGGAGGGAGTCAGTCAGATAGAGTTCGCGGCATGTCCAGTACATCATAATGTTGACTCGTCAGTGACACAACCCATGACGCTTGGAGCGGCGTGCGCTTCTGGACCTCATGGTATGCTGCCTTGGACTTGGATGCCAGATGACTATGGCACCCAGACGCTTGCGTTCCTTCCATTTCCTCGACATTCGGCACTACTGTCAAGCAGTGCTCCAGTGGCACAGTGAAAATTTGCATAAAATTGTCTGACGAGCTTTCATCGTATGAGACTATTATCACCTGCATAGCGCCGACAAAAGATGGGAGCTAGGGTTCATAAAATGTCGCGAGTGCGTGCCACATCGTTACACTCAGATTTTATGAGATGCTTTAAGAACTGCCTAGTGAATCAAATGGTGTTGACATCGGGGGTACTTTCCTTTTGCCTCCGATGTAACTTTACTTACGCCTTCGATCAGTTCCGGAATCGGAAACTTGAACTTTCGATTTGAGGCAGTTAGGTGTGTGAACTGTAAAGGAGGTACCGTAGGTGCTTGCCAGCTGTTCTTGTCTAGCAAAGAAGTAAAAAAAAAGGTCCTTGTGGGAGAGAACACACACACACACACAAAAATAGTCCAATGCACTGGGTGTCTGGGTACAGTGCCCGAAGGCTGTGTGTCAACGTACGCAACTTTACAAACGGATGCATGGCGTAGAAGAACCCTGCTCTGTGGCTCTAGATCAGTGCACGTACACAACCCTATAAATTTGGCAAGTGTGCGCTGATGTTAATTAAAACTTTAATGGCGAAGCAATACCTCTTGTACACCTTGTGGTTGCACCGTTCGATCATATGCTCCGTAGGCCACGCCCCTTATTCACGTTTTTCTTTCTCGTAATTCGTTGGTGTTTTGTCTGTGGCATCCATTGTGTTTCAGAAATCACTCACTCACCCACTCTCTCACACACACATACACGCACGCATGCACAGCCTTCCTCTCCGGTTGGTAGTCCCTACGTCGTGTGGGTGCCGAGTCGTGAGCTACCTCGACACAGAACGAATCACGACGACAACTGCTCTGCTCTGTTCTATCTCCGAGCTTTGCTCTGATCATGACAATGGCAACCTCAACGGGCGAGTGTGGCTGCTCCGACCATTCACCCCATGATTCACTCTTCTCGAAGAAGGGCGAAAGGGTTTTTGTCTCGCAGAGAAAGCATCATAAGTTGTGCCCAGGCACTGTCAGTGAGTAGAGAAGCGCGCCACGTGCTTTTATTTGGTCACTTCGAGAGACCGATGTTTATAGCCACAAATTTCCTAAACAGATGGGCTGTGCTGAAGCAGAAATCTCCTGCACACATGGCTCCATCATGCAGACGCGGGCATACTTGCACAAGGAGTCCCATTCGTGGCGTCGGCGTAGACCTGCTCTTCCGTAAATATTAGTGAGCGAAACTTCCGCTTCTTGAGAAACCCTGCCGACTTCGCATTGCCAGAATGACAGGAGCGCGCAACTACAGCTTTTGTGCTGTTTACGTTTTCCGAAATTGTCTAAACAAACTGAAGGAGAACCAAAAGCTACGGACATAACATACGTAGGTACTTCTGCACTTTGTGGGACACGTGCAAAGGTGCATTCGCGGCTGCAAGGAACGCTGTTCGGAAATAGTGAATACAAGCCCTATGCAACATATATCATCTCATCTGTAGCACGGTGCAAAATAATAACCAAACATATAAGTTGAAATCTACGCAGTTTTTGCACTTTGAGTGACCAAGAAATGTTAACAAAGTTTTCGAATAACACATGCAAACTGGAGCCGAATCTACATTCTGAGAAAACAGGGTGCTTCGCGTAAAGAAATGCTGACTGCGAAGGCACTGCCTGCTACTGTGTTGGGAGGGGGAATGATCCCCACACTGATGCCGCCTGTGAAAGGGGTTCTTGACGCGGAGAAAGCGGTTCGTCAGTGGAAGGATCCTGTAGCGCTGAATGGCAAAGTGTAGCAGCTCTAGAATTGTTATTTTTTAACATACCGGATAAGACGTGGTTTGACAGGAGCACTGAGGGGGAAAAGAGGTCAGGCTGCTCGGAGATGGTGCCTGTTATACACCACGGGAGAATAAACGAGAGGTAATGGGGAGATGACAGGGAGAGATGTGCGCGTGTCTTGTTCCGGAAGCCAGAGAGTGGGCACTAGTGAGCAGACAGTGGAAATCATATAAGCATGTCCCTGTATTACTCTGTCTGTATTACTCTAATACTGTAAGAGTGACACCCTCCGTCTGATGCCCTATACAGCGTTCTTGACCTTGTAAAATCCGCACTGATATGTACACTTCCTTAGTGTAGCTAGAGTTGTTAGAATCCGTCATCAATGGGCTAGGTCAAGAATGTTCCTTCTGAGATTAGTTATCCCGACCTTCCCGTTATCATCGAGCCACCAAAGGTCAGGCGATGGACCCACGTGACGAAGTCGCCTTGAGGCAAAGTTTAAGCACATGAAATATTGTCATTGATCAGTCCTCACGTGCAGAAAAGAAGTAGATTTGTACTCCGTCATCTTCAGTAACGCGCCTTCGATTTGTTCTCAGCTAAGAGTCTTCCTCAGATGCATTACATGGAGTGCAAAAGAAGACAAGACCTCTTGCCCGAGTCCGGGGGTAATTAGAGAAGATTAACTAAAGAAGCTCGACGTGTAGAAGAGTCAGGGCGCAGGCTAGCTGGTGGTGAATCATGATGGAAGATACACAGCTCGAGACACTGGTAAGATAGAGAAGACACACACGAATTAGCCATATATGACTTGGGCCTTGTAGTGGTTGACGTTCCACCTATAGGTGCCTACGCAATGCACAGCCATTCTCCATGTACAGGACGTTGTACACTCAGCCTTTCTGACAACCCAGGGGTTGTAATGAAGATATCGACATCAGTTGAAGCTGCGAGGCGAACCTGGTTGTATTTTTGCTGTTTTCTTACGTTTTGGTATAATGTACCGCAAAAGGCTGATGATCCCGTTAGTCGTTCGTTTGTCTCGAGATTTATCAACCTTAAAGGACCCGTGACATCTCGCAGGTCAACTGTTTGGTTTTCATTTGCGGCGAAAGTCCTAAAGGAAATAAATGACACGCATCAATCTTACCTCTGGAAACGTCATCGTGGTTTTTTAATTCAGCTTAAAAAATACCTTTCCTCTCGCCGAATGCTTATCCATGGAGCCGCCATCGTTTAGCGGAAATGCATCAACGCCACCAGCAAAACGGAAACGAGATCGTGATTCGTGCTACGGATTTCTGGCTACTGGTGGCTTAAGGGCGCGTGTAAAGGCTACGAATCACCTGTAGGTTCATCATAGAGAAGTTTAGCACACATCATTAAGAGAGTCAATGACTTTCATTATTAGTCAGAAGCCGCAATTCATCAAAATTATTTGTCAAATTACCAATGAATTCAAATGATAGGAAAACTAGTGGCGGCAATGCTACGTTATGCCGTCAGGGGGACAAGAGTACCAAGGGAGCGTTGACGTCATATCCTTCCTTCTTCGGAGGGCAAGGAGAAGCCACCCGAGCGCTTGATGGATAAAGAAACAACCCGGCCAATCATAGCGAAACTTTGCAGGAATGTTTAGTCGGAACAGGCCTACTTTATGTTTTTCTCATCGTTTTCCTTACTTTTAAGTACTATACTCACACGTAAGAATAAGTATAGGGCTATAAAGTAGTACTAAAAAAAAAAAAACGAATGGTGCCTTGAGAAAACTACAGGTGAGATTCTGAGTGAAGAGCCGGTGTAAAGCTATCCAAAACCACAGGAAGGGTCCCAACAGAAAGGGTTCAGAACATGTAGCGCACCTTGAAGGAGGTTAAAACCCCTATTGAAACCACAATGAACCACAGGAGAAGTTCCTGACTGGGAGCTGATGTGGGATCTTATGAGCACCAGGTAAGAAATTCCTGGCATCGTACCGGAAAAGGTATCGAACCGGGTTCGCGCGAGCTCGTCGCCTTCTTTCAGAGAACGCACAACAACACTTTTCGACAACGCACTGCGGCGGACGCGTGACCCTCCTGTACCCTTTTGCAGCATTACACTTTTCCTTAAACTTTCCGCTAGGCCCACCGTTTCCGTATTATGAAAGGTCGTCACAACAAGGTAATGTTACCGCGCGATACTGCGAGAACGAATAACAATTTATAATCATATCGTTCAGTGTCGCAATTTGTTAAAAAGGCGTACGCATACGTATCACTAAAATGCCGTAGGTCCAGGCGTATCCCAAGGAGTGACGAAGGGTCCTCACCGCGTTATGTGGTGAAGTTACGTTCTCAGACGGTACCCTTTCACAAGATACCATCAGCGTACGACACGGCGAGAACGAATAATAAACTTTATAATGATAACGTTCACTGTTGCAATTTGTTTAAAACAGGAGGTGTACGCATACATATCACTAAAATCGCGTCTGTCCTCGCCGTGGCCCGTGTGGGATTTATTTCAGACCGTAGCACGCCTCGCGTAACGTTTTCAAATCATGCGCCGTGCAAAAATACTCGCGTCANGAGGGAAGGATGCCACTACTAAAATACCGTGAAGAATATATAAAAAAAAGTAAAAATAACGTTTGAGCATTTCTTGCGGTTTATCGCGGGTTTTTCTCCGGTTCCCGAACATGTGGTGTGAAAATAATTTACTTTTCTCGACGTTCTCGCGAGTGATCTGCAAGTAAAAAGGAGCCTGCAATAATGGCCCATGTACTCTGCACAGCCCTCGCCAAGATGTATACGGGAGCAGTATTCGCGTCCCTGGGACGATACTATGTGTGGTTACAAAGTGCATGAAGTGAGGTTCTAACCGGCACAAAAATGCCATGTGCACGTCATTTCCGTGGGTGACATCTCGTTAGGGCCAAGAGTCTAACTATGGCCAATAATCCTACAGTCCCAAACGTCCCATTACGGCCAAAGGTGTCTCAATACGGCCAATAATCCCCTGATCTGAAATGTCTCGTTACGGCCAGAATATCATTACGGCCAAAGGTGTCTCAGTTCGGCCAGAAAAAAAAGAGAAAGGGCGACCCCCTTTTCTAGGTCAAAGGCGTGTCATTAGCGAAAGGCCTTGTCTTTAACTTTAAGATGGCAGATAAGGATCACCATACATCATGTACAACTTTGGAAGGTCACAGACGGTCGTGAATAACGCTGTTGACTGACGTGCGAGATGGGAACATTTCGGGTTGTTCGTAGCAAACACATGAAACGGAGAACAGGTATTGCTTTAGGTGACACACAGATAACATCCAAACACCAACACTAAAATTTGGCCGTAATGAGGTACAGTCATTCATATGAATAAGAAACATGTGTCGACGAGTTCTATGTAACTATATTTATTTTTTCATTGTAACGTAATTATCTTTCTTTGTAAACCTCTTGTCATCCTGTACTTTGCTATGCTGCGAATTATGATTGACTTGCTTATCATTTGTTGGTTACTGTAAATACGTATTTCATTTTCGTTTGTACACTTGCACTTCTTCGCATCAAACTCAAATGGATTTCAGCAATTAAAATAAATTATTCGTAGCCAACAGAATGTAGTGTTTGGCACTTCTCTATGATGAAAGTTGTTTAGTTTACTAAGTCTGTAAGGATAGTGCGTCAACTCAGCACGAAAACGTAAAATACTGCAGCATCAATAAGTTCAACAAGCAACTCTGGCCGCTGCTCACCACTTAGCGATGATGGTGCAGATGAAGAGAGTTCCACAAGTGGCATCACAACTGGAAATACTGAGCCTACCAGCGTTAGGAATGAAGGTGTAAATGCATAAAGTGACACCCAGTCATTGGAGAACCCACGCAAGAGGAAGTGGTCTGCATTCGGCCAAACCATCAAGGCACTCAACACTATCCTAGTCGACACTGACAAGTTCCTGGCAGATATATCGTCTAGAACGAATCATGTTCCTGGGGAATACATAAACCAGCTACCTGAGGAACTGCCGGCCACAGATCGTCAAAAATGTGAAATTGCAATATTTCAGGTCATTCAAACCTTCAGAGAAGAGAAACCATGTAGCATTGTCATCCATGACTATTCAGGGCAGGATTCTTCCATAGTCTGAATGCTTTGAGTGCAATCTCTCTTACGGTATTGCTTTCAGTTTACTCATTTATGCAACACAATATTCTAGTCAAGGTCTTATCAACCAAGATTTTAATCAAGAGGAAAGGTGACCAGTGCTGGGCCGGCGTCTGAGAGAACTGGGTCAGCATATGCCTTAAATCCTAAGAGGAAAACCCGGGAAAAACCCAAACCCCTTACAGCGCAGCCGATCGTCGGATTCGATCGCACGGTCCCTCAGTCTCTAGTACGCGTCTGGCAACTGCCAGGGAGCGAGCATTTAGCCCACTCGACCACGAAGCTGGTACTCTGGCCGTAAAACGCAACGCTCACACTCAAAAAAAAAAAAAAATAAAAAAATAAAAAAATAAAAAATAAATATATATATATATATCCTATACTGTTTTGACTGTTACAAAAATGGCGCAGGCCCGCAAGTATGAAAGATGTCGTTTACTGAGAGAGTGATGAAAAACACAGGGCACCAACCATTCAGATACACAAGCTATGCTGCACGCTTGGTGCGGCGTGGAAATTTACTAAATTAAAGAGCTTCCATGGTTATCGCGCTTCTTCATCGTAAATTGACCATTGTAAGACCCCCATCCGAAGAGACTAGAAAGACGTTGACTTAGAACCCGAACGAGGCTAATGGCCGACAACAGTCTCCGAAGAAGAACATAGGTCTTTCGTGTTTGCATTTGTTTTATTAATGTAATGTTAAAATTAGTTGCTTTCTCAGAAAAGTATTCAGTGATTACCGAAGACATGATTTTTCAAAAGTGCTCGACCACTGGCCATACGAAGGCATTGCTTTTCGTAGACTCGTAAGTTCCGACCAGTTAAAGTATAGTAAGCAGTAGTAGTAATAAAAGGACCATTAGTTCTCGAAAGTTACCTTTACGGGACTGCTACGGACTCTGCTACAGCAATGAAAAAAAAAAAAAAAAAATAGATTTCACTTCAATGTGGAGAGTGTCAGTTATACTGTTATTGACACATCCGCCGCAATGGCTTAACAACAAACAAGCAATTTATTAACATTTAACAAACGTTACATCGTTGTTTTGTCCTTACAGGTACCACCTTCACTAAAACAATCCAGTTCGGAATCAGCATCCTCAAGCTTCTGCTGCTCTTCGTTTAATTCCGTTTCATTTTCAGCGGCGCTTAGGCTATCGAAAAAAGAACGAAGTGTCTGCGTTCTAACTGCTGCAGCTGAAGTACTGGCGCCGTCAGGACCCCGTCTTTCCCTGTCCTCCTTTTCCATACGGAAGACATGCTTGTCAGCTTCCTGCAAGTCTTTCGTCAGGGAGTCGTTGCTCGTATCTTGCGCCTCATCGGAAGACTCCAGTAGGGGACTTACCCTCGGAGTGCTCATTCCGGACAGAACTGACGCCTCATCCGAATCTGAGGAAGGACCAGGAAGGACCTCGGGAACAGATTTTTCAACCAGTGGCATATCATTTTCTTGAAAATGGTAATCATTCACGTTGCCTTTTACTGTCTTGGCCGCCCTTCGAAGTTGCTTCTTTCTCTTCACTGTTCTACCAGATGTAACAGCGGCACAGGTTACCGTCTCACCTCTGTCTCCATTGGCCTCCGAATTAGTTTTTCTGCTTGTCGGTATTCTTTGCTGTTTGATGATATGCCTTCTTTTCCATGCGGGGCTGCTGCCTTCTACGTCTGGAGCCCTTTGACGCCATAACCTTTTTCCACTCACAGGATGTGATGCACCATTAGCGTCTTCACTATTTCCAGGACCTATATGCATCTCCTCTGCTGTGTCAGCACTTGCGAAACATCTAGAAGCATACTCGGCCGTCAGTGGAGGCCCTTCATGTGCAGCCATGTCCGTAAGGCATAAATCGGAGTTCGGACGCGTTGGATGCTGCCTCGTCAATGGCTTTGGCACGTGGTGTTCGTTCCTTATCCTTACACACTGCGCGAGCTCGTGATGACCCGATAAATCTTGTGCGACAAAAAGGAGGAAGGCATTAATCAGTTTTATTCCAATGTCAAGTCACAATATCACCTGTTCCTATGAAGAAAAGTATATCCACCGGACTGACACTCAGCTTGTCAACGGAAGTCCCAGGCGTATCGTGGAGCGATGGAAGTACCGCCTAGAGGCCGATCCTGCCGCCTATTTGCCTACCGCTTCATTGATTAGGCGTCATATACACGGGGCACCACCATCACCTTCGGTCACTAAGTAAGCTTTCTGAGTACCAACGCCACTGGGGTACGCGTGCAAGTTCATAGCCAAGGGGTGCCTGTGCGCTGACCGCCTAAACGCTGTAGAAAAAATAAACATTGTACAACGTGGACACCAAACCCTGTCTGGCAGAACATTTAGCGGATATCATTCCTCTAGCAGATGCGTGGGGGCGCTCCAGCTCAGAGCGTCAGAGCCGTTCCCAACGCGCGAGCGGGCGGCCACGCGGCGTTGTTTCGAATTTGGAGGGCACTGAA
>JARGYV010092988.1:724-10968 GCA_029532675.1 Ornithodoros moubata
TAATGGACTACCACCTCGGTCGTTGCAGTTAAGCCAACACCAAACTTCCATGAAAACTCTTGCACAGCAGGAAATATTTATGCGCATACATATATATACTTCCCACGAAAGGCTTATAGAAAGCAGCGATAGTCCTGGTTGCTAGTGGTCCTTTCCATGGTTTCTAATCATAACACATACTGTTTCTATTCCGTGTTACGGTATTGGCAATCGATTTTGACGTGCAGCATAGATACTGGACTATATGAAGCACTCTGGTTTAGCGCTCTTAAAGGCCTTCATGTACGTGTCCTAGATCCTTCTGTGGGCTCCATACCCTAGAAACGTAAGTATGGATTTTGCGCCCATCACTAGCCGGCCCTATTCTTTTTTTTTTTTTTTTTCTGCATTCACTGTTTATGCTCGGTACTGCTTCTCAATCAGGGAAGATGCAGCACTGTTTAAATACGTTGTATCACTTCGCTATACTTGTACATCTAAAGCTCCAAGAAAAACTTGACTTCTTCCAAAATTATTTGTAATGCGCATTGCCGCAGTTATTTCTCTGTGGTTTAATTATGCTTGAACGTTTAGTAGTCACAAGAACATACAGCAGTTCGCGTGAGAATACAAACATGACACTGACAGTACAGTTGAAAGTTAGCCCAACTGCGCTAATAAACCGCCATCTCAGAGACTCGAAAGCGCTGTATAGCGAAAACGACACTTCGGATCGATGCCAGGAAGTAATTACGAAGGAACCATCCTCCAGCTTCTCGCTTTCCCGTGCAAATATTTGCCTAGCAAATTTATTGGTGTTCTGGGGGGAGAAAGGGGAGGGAGCAGAAAGAGGGCCCGAAATAAGCCAGGGTGCAACGGGAATCAACGCGAGGCTGAAAAGTACACATTTTTATTATGCACACCTTTCGGTTCCTCTGCTACACAGTTCCCTTTATGCTGCTCAAGTGCAGGACGGGAATGAGTGGGATACAGATTCCTCTACGTGTTTGCAGCCCCTGCGTCCTGGCCGTTCACATGAAAATGTCTATAATGAAACCTGTACGCACGCGTTAGTATTATGTGCAGTTATATTCAGGGTGTCGATACCGAACCGAAGACCATAGAGGGCGCCACGCTGATGCTTGTCAAACAGAGTATTAAACTGAACGACTCGGCTGTCCTCTGCTAGCAACTGTTGTATTTTCTGATATATTAGGGAGTTTTAGTGAGCCGTAAGAAGCGGCAACAGTTTCCAAATATAGACGGTTCCGACGAACCGCTCACAGCAACCGTACGGGCGACACGAGGAGTTCTAGTGAACCGCGATAAAACCGTTCCGGATGCTTCTAGTGCAGCGTCGCTATCTCGTGCGCACGTAGGTCATCACACGCTCAAGCGGCGCAAGGCACCATGGGTTGGCAGCTATGTTTCTTGCAAACCGTTCGCTCTGTTCCACAAACCGTTCCAGCGCCTCTAATCGGCGCAACCGTTTATAAGGAGGTAAACCGTTCGCGGCGCGCATGCGCCATGCCGCTGGTCATGAACCGGGGTGGAACGGTTGGTGTGGAAACGATTCACTAAAACTCCCTATTAAGTGGAAGCATTGAACCGGAACGGTGCTGCGAAGCGGTTCGTTTTTTGGAGCGGTCGAACCGCAGTTGAGCCGGAAGGAAATTGAAGCAATGTGAATCTGAACCCCATCCTGATTTTCCGTGGTTCGACGAGCTGGTTATTTAGTTGGAAGTAGGTATTTTTCTCGTTGTACTTGCAAGGCACCTTGTAGCATGACACCTTGCGTTCAACTGTTCTAGTGTCATCAGCGTCAGATCAGAGCATGATATCCTGTGTAGCCGTTAGTTACACGAGTTGTGAACTGGCGGTTATGCTCATAGAGTTACGAAACGCGCCCAAGATAAGAAAAACGTGATGCCTGCCGAGCGCTTAGTAGAGAGAGACGCTGAGTGTGCGTCCTGGGCCGACATAAGTCTGGAAGATCTGTAGGACACACGATGTTTTTCCAGACATCGCAGCCGGCGGTGAGTTCGAGCACACCACCTCTCAATCTATTGCATGAATGAGTGACGCCTTAGCCTACTCGGTCATGCCGCTGTTAGTGATGGTGGTAACGTCGACGGTACTTGCCGTAGTTGCGCTCGCTAAGGGCGTGCAGCGTCTCGACTGTGCTTCACAATCTGTCTTGAAAGCCCAAAGGAGGAGTGGTCATTGAATTGAGTGCTGACCTTTCTAAAGCTAACTGCTCATACAGCCCTACCGCAAAGGTCACAGTGACTTGGAGGTATTTCTACTTGGATATCGCCAGCGATTAGTCTACCGTCCCCTAGGACGTCCCTTTCCTTTTGCGGCTCAATATTTGACTTTGTGTTACACAGACGAGTACACAAACATCACACACACCCCCCTGTAGGGAAAAAAAATCAATGTGCCGCCTTACCCTCGGGGAAACGTCGCCTTTCGCCGATAATTATTTCGATCCAAAGCAATTAGGTGCAGCACTTCGAACGAATCAATGGTCGTGTGAATGCTTACTGGAGTTACTAGGTTAATTAAAAAACGAAATATGCAAAGTGATCCTTCAATTGGAGTTGTCCCACTGGAGGCATAGAAGATGCGTATATATGAGTTGCAAGCCAGGCTTCCCAGACCATTGTACGCCTGTTTTGCCGTTCAGACCTGGGTGCCTGGAAAGTAGATTTCACCATGGTGACAAGTAAGTGCAACTTTTGCAGGTTCAGGTTCACAAATATACAGTAACGCCGATAGTCCATTCTCTTGCAACATATGGTACTGGATTTGAGTGCTATACTGGAAACACATGTACTCGATAACCGTATCCACAATCTCTCCATCTTGTTGCGCTGCATCTGAATTTCTGAAATTTCACTTCCATGTGGGAAGGGCTCCTGCGTGTATCAATTCAGGATCCTACTGCGACAGTATAGGCGGAGCAATGCCTACCAGCACGCTAACGCTACGTTTTCTGTACCGTATTCAGTCACAAACGTAATTTAGTGCGAGTCGAATGAACAACTGCCAACCCGCGGCTCTTCCTCTAGGAGTCCTCACTACTGCTACTGACTCTGTTATGCGGGAAGAGATTACAAGTCGGGTACAATAGTAGGTGTGTGTGAGCTGAGCTGCATGAGAAATTCGGTTAGGGATAAACGCCGTGGTGGTGGTGGTGCCTGGCACTTAGCCAATGAGGCGATTGGCCAGGTCGTGCTCAGGCAGTCAGTAGTTAGTCAAATCAATCAGCAGGGGAGTCGGGTTCAGTGAACAGTGACGAGGGCCTTGTATTCAGAACTGTAGCATCCAGCTGCATTATCAGCTCCCACCTACTGGAACTGAGCTTTCATCTTCGAGCATCCACTGTCATGCTGCCATTAAACAGTTATTGCCAGCGCGCTGCATAATGAATATATCTGATAAAATGAACCAGCTCATATGGCATTAATCGCAGTGGGATATTATATTGTGGTTTTGTTGCTTAGCGGGCGCCCCTTTATCCAAAACGCGGTTGCGAACTTTGCGAAAACTCTACTTTCCACGAAGAGACGTCAAACGTGTTGAGCGTCTTAACGTGAGGCCTCTATAGCTTTCCCTCTGTTCAACTTCAAGCTCTATAGGGTTCGTGTGGGGTTTTCCTGCCAGGTGTAATACATTGAGAAGTATTCAAGGCTTATGTACCTTTTCCCGCCATTGCCTTGCGAAGATCTCGCGTGGATAGTAGCGGTGACAGTCGTGCTACATACGGCATTTGGTAATGAGGAAATCAGCATCCAGACAAGCCATCATCTACCAGCTTGCCGACCAACAGAAGGTCAGATGGCACACGGGGCGCTGTCACTTAGGTACATTAGAAGCCTTCTGGCAAGAGTGGAGGTCTGCCTTGTTTTCAACAGACGTTTCATAACAGAGGTGCGTGTAACAAATATGTGTAGTGTGTGTAGCATGTCAAGCAAGATTTTCTAATTTTGTAATCCTCTGCAGAACCTTCCAGTAGAACTTTCTACTTTGTCAACAAACCCAAGTGTGCAAGTACCGACAGCGGCAGAGCTCCAGGTATGCTTAGAGGGCATTCAAATACCAACAGTATTTGTTTGTTTATTGTAGTCATTAAACGTTTGTATTTGAAGCATCGTATGCCCCGTGATATGTCCCGTGCTCAGACAGCAGGACCTTTAATTCCTTTCACTTCACGATCGAATTTTTCTTCTGTTGACAGAGGTTGACCGAAGAGCAAGCCTTCATCAAGATGTACCAGCTGTTATTGACTTACACGTCGCTAACTTACTTTGTGTACAACCAGACCGGCAGCAGCCTTCGCGACGAACAGCTGTACTGCCCGGAAGCACGTCCCAATCGAAGCACAGCCACCTTCAACAGCCAGCGCAACGCTGACCAAATTCAAGAGCTGCGTTGTGATGTGCGCCTCAGCACCAGTGCCCATGGAACCCTCAGTCAATTCCAAGCCGCAGAACAAAGTAGCGAACACCTGATCTTATATAATTACAACGACTGCAGCAGACGCCTGCTCATGGACTACAGCGTCGCAATGGGCATAGACCAGTTGCTGGAGAATATTCGAACATACCTAATTTTCCTTGTACATAGTAAGAACTTGTTTTAAGTCACGAGAAGATGACCATGTCCTATGTGAAGTCACTCATGTATGTCAACACCAGGGTGCATAACTTCAGACGCTGCAGCTATATGAAGTTATTCTCAATACACTTCGTGGGCAGACAAAACATGTAGTTACTTTCCCTCAGAAATTATAAATTAAAAATTTACCTCACTCGGGTCTACCGCTTATACGTCTTCACACGCATACAAAGACTTCACACGCTTGATTGACACAGTCACTAAAATAGCCGTCAAAGCTGTGCCTCAGGAAACGTTAGGCATTATGCCGCACTTGGAACGTATATTTCAAGTGAAAAAAAAAAAAAATACATGTATATATATTTGTCTTAAGACATATCGTAAGAAATATATATCGTAAGATATATAAAAAAAGAGAGAATGTAGCCGAAGCTCTCTAGCTACGCTCTCCGAAGCTACATTCTCTCTTTTTTTTTATTACTTACTGGCTCGCACTGGGCCTCCAGTGAGTGACGTCTCGTCACCCTGACAGATGCGATCACGTACCACGTGACCATCTGAAGCCACCCTTCGAACGTCGCCTACCTGCGCACTGCTGATGAGCCCCAAGTAGGGCGAAACAGCTGTCCACTGCTGGTATGGCGGCGTTCAACTTATATACTCGTAAGATATATATATATATATCGCTGAACAGCAAACAATGCTCTGCACAGGTTGTTGCTGTTTGTTCTTCCACGCCGTATAGATCTGGATCAGCTTGTGCGTTGTTTCATTTTATCCCCTACGAACGAGGGCATATATCGTTTCATCTTCGCTATGCAGAGTAGAAGTGGCTGTGTTTGAGACAAACTTTTGTCAAGAATGGGTGATGGGGTCGTGTGCTATGAGTCGCAAGTAGTGCCTGGTGGTCTCACACAGACGCAAGAGTTCTATGGGCATCTCACAGGCCTCGGCCAACGTCACACACGAGTCAGCAGTCGTGGGTACTCCGAGACAAGTCGTAAGGCTTCAAGCAAGGAGGCGTTGGTGTCGCGTCTGAGAGACTCCATGCAACACGGGCAGGCTACGAAGGAGTGTTCCACGGCAAAGGGAGATGTGTAGCGCCAGAAGCGATTTTTCATCCAGCCCCCACTTGACGCCGGAAAAATTAAGAAGGACAGCGATGCAGTGTTTCGATTCTAGGTAATCGCTGTGTTTTATCCAAGCGAGGCTGTAGTCAAAGATGACAAGGATATATTGAAAAAGAAATTATTCTGCGATGCGTGTTTGTGCAATTCGATGTTCTATCTGCATCTCAAAATAATTTATTTTTCAATTTTTAGAGAGAGAAGCATTTCGTGCCTTTCTTAAGCCTTTCGTGAGTGACGCTGCTAGCGCATGCGCGGTGAAACTAAACTAAGCCTAGTGCCTATGGGCCATATCATTACAAGCAGTTCAATTCTTCTGCATCTCCTCTTTAATGACATAATAAAAAGTCTTTCCGCATATCTACTCATGTGACAATAAGCAGTTACTATTTGATCAGTCGGGAAACCGCTTTGAAAGCTTCTTCACCTTTGTACTTCGGCGTGGAACTGCTGATTCTGGTTGTTCGCTTCGAGCTGGCTCCTGAACTGGCGGGACAGAGGACGGCTGCAATCTCAGGTGCTCTCTAGTTCTGGTATATTGCCCTTGTGGAGTGGCGACAACCCCAGTAAGATCTGGGTGTCGACGCGTGTTCTACCACAACGGCTGGTGACCAAGTTCTTTTCCTGGTGTCGTACAGGGTGACATCATCGCTTTCCAGGTCCGGAAGTTGCTGAGTACCTCGATCGTCGAACATTTTCTGTTGTCAACGTATTTCGGATAACCATTGCGTTATCTGATCCGGTGGAACCACTTCAGGAACATAGTGAGTCGTGGTACATGGTACCAAAGTTCTTGTTTGCCGATTCATCATCCTGTGGACAGGGGCTTTGATTATTTCGTCGCGCGGGGTGTACTGTAGGAGAGCGTAGTAGAAGTCCTGCTGCGTAGAGCTCTTACGGAGAATCTTCTTTGGTGTCAAATGGTGGGCCATTGTCGCTTACGAGCTTAATTGGCAAGCCATGGGTAGCGAAGACTTTCATGCCGAAGTCGCTTCCTTCGCTTGCATTTGTTGACTTCGTTTCCTGTATCTAGAAGTAAAACGAGTAGAAATCAACCAAGACAATGTACGCTGTGCTCTCATGCGTAAAAATATCTACTGCGACACATTACCAAGGCAAATTGGGTATTTCGTGTGATAACATTGGCATCCTTCTGTTCTTGGATCTGTTGTCCCTGTTGTTTACGAGCGTTGCAGGTTTGACGACATCGAGCAAACCTGTTCGTCATTAATTTTTGGCCAGAACACTGTCGAACGGGCTCTCCTCCTCATCTTCTCCTTACCAGCGTGTGCCGAGTGCAAGTGGTTCAGGCCACTTTTCCGCATTGCCAGCGGAACGACTACTCTGTCGAGACGGAGGAAGATGTAATTTTCCACATGCATGTCTTCTCTGTATGGCCAAAATGCTCTTACTAGGAGTGGTAATTGTGCCCTACGTTCAGGCCATCCAGAGTCTACGTAGCTGCGAAGAAGTTGCTCGTCTTTCTTCGTTGCTTCTTTGATCCACCGAAGTCGCTCTTCTGATATTGGAAGCAATTGCATAACATTGACATCGAAGAACTTCCCTTCTGTCATTCGTTCTTTGGTTGGAAATCTCGACAACGCATCGGACAGAAGCTGCTCTTTACCAGGTCTGTATGTAACTTCCAATGAATACGGCTGAAGAGTCAACCTGATGCGTTGCAATCTTTGTGGACACTGATACAACGGCTTAGCGAAGATAGCGTGTGGTGGTTTGTGGTCAGCGTCTACTACAGCTGAGTGATGCCCAAGATATAGTGATGAAACTTCTTGCAGCCATATACAATAGCGAGCATCTCCTTTTCTATCTGGGCATAACGTCGTTGGGTTTCTGTCAGAGACATGGATGAGTAAGCGAGAGCTCTTTCCTCCTGCAAGATGACGACTCCAAATCCATGTTGACTCGCGTCCACCGGAAGTGTTATCCGCTTTTCAGGGTTGTATTAAGCGAGGACAGGGGTCTTCGTTAAAGCGTCCTTCAAGTTCTCAAAAGTGGCCTGATGCTCTTCTGTCCACACCCAAGCTGCGGTTTTGTTCAGAAACTCTCTGAGCTTGGATGAGCTTTCGGAGAGACTAGAAACGAAGTTGGACACGTAGGTCATCATTCCAGCAACGTTTTTAGTTCGTGGACATTACTCGGTTGTGAATGGCCCAGATGTCTTCAACCCTTTTGGGATCGACTTTCATACCTTTATCGGTCAGTATGTGTCCTAGGCAACGGACTTCCGTTCGGCAGAATTGGCATTACTTGAGGTTAAGCTTGAGATTAATCTCTCGGCATCGGTCAAGCAGTCGTTTGAGGTTTTCGTCGTGGTCTTGCTTGTCAGTGCCCCATACCAATATGTCGTCCAACTTACCTCTACTCGGGGTAGGCCTTCCAGGACTCGATGCATAGCATTCTGGAAGATCTCCGGTGCAGTACATATTCCAAAGGGCATTCTTATGAAGCGGTAACGCCCGTATGGTATACTCATTGTGCAAATCTTCGAGCTTTCCTTGTCAAGAGGAGTCAGCCGGAAACCTGACGAAGCGTCTAGAAAAAAACTTGTAGAAAACGTAGAAAAAAACTTGGCTTCCGATAGCTTTGATGCTACATCTTCCAGCGTTATCGTAGGGTAGTGTTCCCTCTGAAGAACATTGTTAAGGTCCATGGGGTCCATGCAGATCCTGTCTTTGACTTTGCTTGGCTTAGAGAAGACAACCATGAAGCTTGACAATTCCGTAGGCTGATTTACCCTTACTATGACTCCGTCAGCTTCCATCTTGTGAAGTTTTCTTTTTTCTCTAAGCGCCAAGGGGTGCAGCCTGAACGTCGTCTTTGACTGCATAGAAATTTTCCGAAGCAGATGCAGATGGGGTCGTCACGTGCAAGACAACTTTTTCAACAGCTTGTCTTGTGAACCCAAAAAAAAAAGATGCTTAAAGATACCTTAGACTTCAACATGTGCTTTGGAGTTATCAGTTGCAGCAGTCTGTTGCAAATGACTGAACAGTTTGCTCCAGTGTCCTTCTTGCAGCGTACATTGTAATATCACTTCCACAGTCCAGCGATCTCCTGCAACTACGCCTTCTACGGACAAGTGATGCAGCACATAATCTTCGTCTCGTCGTTTTCATTCGGATCGTCTCTGACCTGAACTTCTTCATGCAGGCTTTTCCGGGCCTTCGTATTTGTAGTCCGATGCTTCTGACGCTTTTGCATTTCACGACGGCAGACGTGGGCAAAGATTCTTGAGTAGACACTTGCTACACTGCTTCCCTTGAGCAGGACATTTACCGGAACGGTGTTCCCAATATCCGCAGCTTGGACAGCGCTTTTACGGTTGAATCGCGTTCATACCTATCGATGCAGTAGTTGCGGATCTCCTCAACGTGCTCCTGGGACTTCTCGTTGGTGCGACAGTACTCAAGCACCTTTGTGAAGCTCGGATTGTCACGAATCAACTTCTGTTGCAGCTGGTCGTCTCTGATTCCAAGGATAATTCAGCCCCGCAGCATCCGTTCCTCCACGCTGCCAAACTCACAATTCCTGACCGGCGTCCTGAACTCTGTTAACCAGTCGTCAAACTTCTCTCCTTCTTTCTGGTCACGCTTTTCGAAAACAAATTCGTGGTACGTGAGATTAACGGCCGGATTCATGTGGGCCTCAAACATGCTACGAACGATATCAATATCTTCTCTGTCAGACTCTTTCTCAAACACCTGTTGTAAGCGCGCCTACCTTCATCTCTATGCATACCAGGAAGGTGGCTGCTTGCACTTTGCTCAATTGCTCCTTGAGATGGGTGGCAATGGCGAAGAGCTCGAACTCTGCGTTTAATTTCTTCCATGCTTGCCATATGTCTCCCGACGTGTCGAGAAGCTTCGGAGGAGTGAGCAAGCTTGTCATCCTCAGGGTAGTTGATGGACTGGCTGATCGAGCGGTGATGTCAGCAGGCTCTGTCTGCCTGGTGCTTTCAATTCTTCATGAATTGGGATCCTAAAACCGCTGCCACCGAGTAAACGATGCGTGTAGTTCGACTGCCAAACGTGAAAGAGACTTTATTCTCGTCTTCATTTGGGTAAAACTCCCAAGCGCTCGCGAGCGCTTCGTCGTCGTCAGCGGCTCATGACAGCTTCAAATAAACGCACAGTATGCAGGGTAAAGGCCGACCCGCATGGAACGTTTTTAGCACGCGAAAACGCAACGCACGCCAGACGTCCGCGCCGCGGCCGACGTCGGCGCACCCGCATGCAGCGAAAATAAAACGCCACCGCCGACGTTTTTTCCGTGTTTCCAGACTACAAGAGTTCATCAGGCCAAACTATGATGAGTGGGACTTCAGCAAATAGATGTGCAAGTTTTAAGTAAACATCACAGATACACGTGCAAATTATAATAAATGGCTCCTTTTTTTTTATAAGCACAGAACAAGTCGTGTTGAAACTACGGTAAAACACTTCAGCATACGAAACGGCGTGCTGATAAGGCCTCGTTGTAATACGGGCTCGTTGA
>JARGYV010092990.1:0-14235 GCA_029532675.1 Ornithodoros moubata
CCATTCATCAATAAAAAATACGCGTGAAAATCCTGTTGAAGCCAAACTCATTTAATTTTCATCCGCATCAAACGCATCTGTAAATAACGCATAAAGTTCCGCATCAACATCATATGCCTATTACTCAGATTATAACGTGGCAATCATAAATTCATTCTCATTCATTAATAAAGAATGCGTTTGAAAATCCTGTTCAAGTCGATAAAGCAAAGCGCCCGTCAACTTGACGCATTTAAACAGTGCAGTCTAGCAACTGAACATTTCAAGTGTGCGTAAGAAGCCTTCTTTACAGGAAACTCGTGTATACAATACAAGCCCACCCTACAGGGAGCTGGTTCATGCAGGGGAAGCCACCTTCACGAACTGTGACGCCAGTTAGAAGATTACCCAAATGTCGCTAACGGCTACAAAAGGGCTGTACTTGAACCCGTTTTCTTGACTCAGGTCAGTAAAGGTTCTTAACACTTATCTCTTATCATTTTAATTGAATACACGATTTACCTGGTGCTGTTATGATGTTGAAATGCCTACAAAGTGTTTTCTTTTACTTATTGTTTCACGACTTTTGCTTTGGATATTTTTGTGAGTCACATTGGGAGAACCATCTAACTTGACGGTTTTAGTTGATTACATTTTTTTAGATCCAAATAGCACTGAACCCTCGAAACACTGGTGATCACGTGCTGTTCACTATCCAAATCAGGCAAGGATGAACTTTTTTCCTTGGTAGTTTGCAGCCACATCAGACATTGCAAGCCCAGTAGTGATGGGACACCATTACAATAACAAATTGAACTTTAGCCACTAAGAGACACCCAACATCCTGCCGTAACGTCCGAGCATTTACACTTGGCTAAATAACAAGCAAACAGTAGACGGCAGGAAATTTTCTCGTGGCAAACTTGTGATATTCATGAGTATGGGCTCAGGAATATGAGAAGCAAGATGAATAAAGGCAAACACTTGGGCATCAAGCACAACGATCCAACAAAACAGAACAAGTTATTAAAAAGTCATTCTGTGCCAACACAAACCCAGACCGCACTTATCCCTGGCAATCTAGCACAAAGCTACTATCGAGTGAATTTCTTCTAATTCATAACCAAGTGAAAATGAAGAGCTCTTTCTCTCAAGCAACTTATTTTGCTACCAATGTCGAAGCTTGCCCAGTACTAGTTATACTGGATGCTGAATTATAAAAGGCATCTTCTTATTCCCTTGGAATCAAGGTAACACCATTTGTATGCGTCACAAAGCGTGCAGTTCACAAGTCCACAGTTGTAGGCTTTGCTTTTGCTGACCTTGCAAATTGAACGACTAGTGGCTTTCCTTTCAAAACAAAACCGTTTGTCTCCCTCAGGGCACACTGGGCCACCTTCTCGTTTGCAAACGTCAAAAACGCTTGTCCTTTCATTCGTCCCTCGGTCATCAAACGCACGTCAAATGCATCTCGCTCCAACTGAGATTCCTTGTTCACATAATTTGCATACAGCTTAAAAAGGTCCACGACTTGAACGCCCTTGCCAACGTTCTTAATGTAGAGCCTCGACGAAGGAGTGCCCGCTTTGTAGTTGCGGAAGACTGGCAGCTCTTTCATCTCTTCTGAAGACAGTCTTCCATGTTGGAGCTCTTGATGGTTCACAAACTGTGTTCCTTCCCAGTCATAAGGACTGTCAGTGTTTGATTCATTCTTTACTTGAGGAAGTGATGGTTTGGAAGCAATGATGCCGAAACCCCCTTCTTCGACAATCACAGCTACTTTATCTGCTTGTTTGATATTTTCTTCAGATTCAACTGTTTGGGGTTTTATATTGAATGAGATGTGCTTAGCACCTGCCACATCTGGCACAGGTTCGAAAATTTCCGTTACTGGTGTATGCATGTGTGCCGCTGTTGCTTGCGGTTGGAGTAGCTTTTGGAGCTTTGGACGCTTCATCTGTTTCACCCTTCTCTTTCGTGGAGCTGCCAAAACTTGGGATGCTGTGGGAAAAGCTACCGGTTCACTATCGCTTTCTAGTTCTGACTCTTCGAAGCTTGAGGCTGTTTCATTTCCTGGACCTGGTTTTCGTAGTACTGTGTTTGCTGCAGCAGGCTGAGGGTGCATAAAAGTTAAGCTCTGCATCACAGCTGGCTGAGGCAGTAATGAACCGAATGGAGCTGGCAGGTTCATCTTGTTCATGAGGTGCAGCACTTGGTTGTAAAACTTGGGAACGGACACGAGCATTGAACTGATGTTCGCAATAATGCTAGGAGTTGGTGGAGGGTAGGCATAATGGAGCATGGGATTCAATACATAATCTAAGCCAAGCTCGGGGCACTGTGAATGGATCTTACGACCAAAGTCCTCAATCTTAACCTTATACTCTTCTTTCGGTGACGACTGTACCTCTACTGATTCACCACTGTCCAAGACTTTCGTCGACAAATCGTCTATCTTGCTAGGAAAATACCTATCGACTTGCTTTCCGTTCGCATATTCGACGACCAATCTCTGACCCAAAAGATCAACTTGGTGAAGCTTACTAATGGCATTATCCGCTGCTTCTTGCGACGGAAACGTCACGAACGCAGTATGACGTAGCCTGCCTGTCGTGTTCATGCATCGCACACTTTCTGCTCCGAAATGTTTTAGAAGATCGACCTTCTCAGACTCAGTGAGCGAAATCGGCAAGTGACGCACAATCACAGTCAATGTCTTGGGCGTCATTTCATGAGGTTGACGACCTTGCAAACTCGTGTGCAAGCCCGTTGCTTCGTTACAGTGTATACCGCGTTTATGCTACATTCTCGGGCGCCGCCATTTTGTATATTTGTGCTCTGTGCTCTGCGCTCTCTCTCGTCGCACAGATTAACTTTCTAAACGCAGAAAAACACAACAAAATATGGTCGTTATTAGATGGTATTCATAACTCGTGATCTGGAAAATAATGAACGTTTTTAGAAACATTCGTTACCCAAGGAACTTTCTCCTCTGCTTTTCCTTCAACATCTTCCACGCAGACTCAGTGGGCGACCGAGTCGTCGAGTCTACCCTTTTCTACGATCCCCGAGCCGAGCAAGCCGCCGCAAGACTTCAGAAAGGACTTAAAAATGGATCCCGAAATGTTTCTCGACATCGCTAACCAAGTAACCAAGTTAAAAATGTATCCCTACTTCGACATCGCACATTGTGTGATTACGTGCCTTTACCTCCGAGAAGATTTGGGTCCCGGTAAGGTCTTCTGTGTGTGTCTCCCTCGCGTACCCTTGACGATGTACGAACTAAGAAAAGACCCATCCCCTGGGCCTCGCCATTTGTGGCCATTTTAATCAGAGTTGATGGGGAACGCACTTTCATGGAGCGCTCGATGATGACGGGTCGAGGTATAGCTTCAGAGGATGCGGGAGATCATGTCTGCGTTTCGAGGGTACTTTGGAAACGCCTTGCATGGCGATGCGTTTAAACGTGTCGTTGTAGGCTATGCACGACTGACTTCAGTGGAAAGTCGCTGACTGATTGATTGTAAAAACTGCTTCGTCATAACCAGTGCCTATTCTATGTCAATCCATTAATGAAAAGGAGATGCCTACGAAACGACAAATTCTTTCGCTCCGCGAATAAATAAAGATAAGATACAGCAGTAGCTTCGACAACATATTGGACTACGTGCTTAAACATTTGCTGTAACATATCATTACATATTGAGAGTGACATTAAAACGCGCATTTTGTGAGAAATTCATTTACTCACCTGACTGGTCAGAAGCAGTCTACTCTGTAGTAAATAAGTAATATAACCTGGAGAAAAAAAGGAGGGGCAAGCACATTAAACGGGAAAAAAAGAAAACACTTGTATAAAATGCACGCAAATTTCACCATGAATGCAAGTTACATTCAGTTGTACTACTTCACAGCTCACATACTGTGCTATGTTGCAATGGCTCTTTCGGTAGTCCCTGAGGAGAATAGGCTATTTGCAGGAAAAGATTAACTGTTCACCTGATCAAATTGTTATTTTCTTAGAATTTGTGCTAGCCAAATGCAATTTGGAGTCAGAGCTGCTACAGTTAAGTGGAGGTCCTTTAAATTTCTCCAAGCATTTTAACAAGCTCACATGAACACAAAGTTATGGACTGTGTAATTAACACTTACTTGAAACTTAAATAAATAAATAAAAAAAGAGATAAAATATCAAACCTTCAATCAAATTTTTTGATTGAATGCAATTTTGTCGAGATCAATTGATGGCATTCTAATGTGAACTAAGATCAGAATGGCAGGCCCTTACCTGGTTTGAGAGGCCTAATATAAGGAGACTTTTGCTGCAGGAGACTGCATTCTTTTGGGCAACCTCCTGCAAAAAGTTTGTCATAAAATATTTTCTACATGCTTCAAAGTTGGTCAAAAGCACACCTGGCATGATGTGTATATTGTTCAAAACAGGACTTTGTGGCAATAAGGGTGACTTTGGGATCAGGGGATCTTATGACCTTGACCTTGTTTGTGAGGAAAAGTATGTGGTCGTGTGTGTTGTTCATGTCAATGTATGTGCAGGGGCCCATGTGTTCTCCAGGAAACATCCCCTCTCATGTTGGATCACTGCCATGTTCTCCATCTTTGCTGGGGGCATCTTTGCAGCATTCCTCCTGGGCGAGCCAATCCTGGCTGTTTTTAAGAACAACCAGCAGCTCCTGCTGGCTACGGCTGTCTGGTCAGTAAGCACAAGGCATTTTTCTCCTCTTCCCATTTCTTGACGTGTCAATGGGTTAGAGCTGCAAAAACGGCTTTACACATTTGGCGGGACTTTTGTCATTGTTAGGCAAAAGAATTGGATAGTCATTAGCCGTGGCGTCACAGTTTTTTGAGAACCTGGAATGAGTCATAGAGAGTCATAACTCAGTCTGAAAGAGTATACTAAGACATTTTTCAAGAAATGTTTCAGCTTTAGCATTACATTTTGATACAACTGGATTTGACAGAATTATACACTAAAAGCTGATCTGTTATATGGCCAAGTTACAGTCACCTAGATGTTGCATAATAGAAAGTTAATTAGCAACGTTCATGTGGGCATCTCGCTTTGGCCAAGCTGTTTCACGTCCTCCATGCAGCCATTAGCTATAGTTGCAACTGATTCTTCTTGGAAAAAAAAAAAAAAAAGGGGTTGTGCAATATATGCACATTGTCAAGCATGCAAAGAAGTGCCTTAGTGCTGGACTGCTCCAAGCAGTAGCAAAACAAAGAGATCTACTACTTTTGATGAAATTTAATTCATTACAACAGTACGCACTTTTCAGGTATGCAATTTTCTACTCCCCATTTGACCTGGTGTACAAGATTTGCAAGTTTTTTCCCTGCAAGCTCATAATTGCACTAATGAAAGAGGTGACAAGGTGTAAAAAGGTACACGATGGTGTAGTGCACGCAGCAAAGGTATATCCCAATGGCTACCTCATTATGGTTGTGATCGGTGTTGTGAAAGGTAAGAAACCCTTCACATCATATCCAATATACCATAAAGAATCCAAGCTGAGAAAATAGTAGAACACCCTGTTCTGTAAATTTAAAAAGTGATTTCATACAGTGGATGGTCATGAAACTACTAGCAGGGACACAGAAATAAAGACAGTAAATTAGAGCCATATAGTGCAGTTTTCATGTGCTTGGAGAAGCTTGGTCTGCCATGCATCCGTGAGCAAGAACCGTACTGTTGTTGTCAGAATGAAACTCAGAATAAGCCACACAAACACCTCGCTGCCAATGAGAAATTTTTCTTTCACACTCAGGTAATGGTTCGAGTTTTCTCAAAATATACGAGCGTCTCCTACGGGGATTCTGGACACCAACTGTCATGGAGGTCATGCAGCCTGGATTGTGAGTTAATTGTTTTTCTTGTTGATCAAATAATGTGTGAACATGTGTGTTTAAAAATGCTGCTCTCAAGATCCCTAACTGCAAGATACATTTCACCCTGGTCCATATAGTGTTCATACAGGATGTGCAGACCTGTTCAAATTTTAAAATGAAGCACAATTTGTTTGCGACTGACAGTAACCATACATTGAGCCCAGTTCATTTCTAGGTAGCCAGTCAAGCAAATAAGAAGAAGAATCTTCTAAGCGGAAAATATTAATTTTGGTTGCAGCCCGACCAAGGCATGCCTGGTAGCCGCAGTCATCTTTGTTGTGGACAAAAAGACAAGCCTCATCTCTGCCCCACATGCTCTTGTTTACCTGGGCATAGTAGTCTTCCTTCTGTATTTCAAACTGTCTGCAATGCTGCTCGGAATCCACGATCCATTTGTGCCGTTCGAGAACCTCTTCTGCGCCATTTTTCTCGGGGGCATCTGGGACGCCGTCGGCCGGGCACTCACGACTGGTCGAGGGGGCGAAGGCAAGGGAGACTCCTCGAAAAATGGCAAGGCCGAGGCTACCAAGAAGAAAGATTGATGAAACGCTCACCTGGCTTGGAACCTGGTGGGTTTTCAAATAACACTTTTCTGTGTCTTGATGCCATTACTGCTTGCAGGAAAATTTGCCAGTTGCAACAGTTGAAAATGATTCCAGAAATGGCCTTTTATTTTGCTTTATTCGTTCTAGAATTATCCCAGTAAGAAGGATACTATAGCACATAACTCAAACATATACATCATTTGTGCAGGGTGTCCAAGCCAGCATCAACCCCTGGAGGAGTACACGGAATGTCAAGCCTGAGGATAGCATGCATACATCATCAACCTTATCCATGTCCTCTTTTAGAATCATAGACTGGACCATGTCATTCTACGGCTGCACTCTCGCGGCGCCAAACATTTTTTAAGGCGGACAAGTGCAGAAATATAAAACATTCATTATTGTTCCGCTCAAAACCTAGTCACACGTTGTTGGAAAGTTTTCTCCTTCATTTTTAAGTCCTTTTTTGAGATAAGCGAGACGAACCGAATGAAAGACTGCAAGATGACTCTACAACTGCGCGCACGTCGGTGCGTCCAGTTTGGCGTTTCAGGTGCCTCAACGGTACTCCCCGTTTGTGTGTACGGTTTTACTCGTCCCCTTCTGTCTGACTGTATCGTGGAAAAGGAGTATATTCTCTCCAAAGCTACAGAAACAATCGCATTGCCTTCTTCCTATGCTAGTCATTTTAGAGAATGTCTTCCCTTTTGGACAAGACTCAACTAAAAGTACAAAAAGGGTTCATCACTTGTCACAGAAAATGTCTAGATAAAAGTACACCAAAGCCACCTTGTCCCAGGAATTGATGCAATTTGCAAGATTTAGAGATTGTTTTCCTGTCATATCAAGGAAGCCAGGGTGAACGTACACAAATAATAAAGGTCATTTACAGATTGGTTCCTTTTTCAGTTGTCATTTGCTAGCAGTTAATTTCCCAGCACTGGCTATCTGCGTGTCACACCTCCACTTCCAAAACCTCCTCTGCTTTTTCCTCTTGAGCCAACACAAGTGGTTTCATGGAAGGCAGGAAGAGAGGATTGTCCATGCTCTCATTTTAAAATTTGCCATACTCTGCCTCCACAGCCATCCTAAAAGAAAGGTCCCTGCACCCACACAAAATATCTATACAGTTTCTTTCCGAGAGCCTGGCACGTATGGCAGAGCCATAACAGCACCTGCAGTAAACTTCCAATACCTAATAAACAGGTCATATTGAATTCCATTTGGGCTAACAAATTGTGATACTTATAGCAGCACACCCTGTAACGATGAAGACACTGATTCCGTGTGTGTGTCTCATTTTCATTTGTGTAAAGGCTCAAAGCCATGCATGTCAAAGTGTAAATAAGAATGAAAAATGGAAAGTCTGAAAATGCCACCCTCAATACCAAAAAGAAGAATGGCAGAGAAATAAAGCATGGCCCGAGTGGCGTCTCCAGTCCAGTGCCGTTGCTGGTGTCACACATGCAGTAAAATATAATACGTTCTAAAAAGAGCAGCTCAATTTAGGTTTCCAAACTGTCAGCAAACCTAACAGGAGCACAAATATATAGTGCAGAAACTTTCTGAGGAGTGGAGTTCTTGTTTTCTTTTTTTAAATTTCTTTTCGTACTGTTCGCAATATATACAGTTTGTAATGCAGGCATAGTAGAGCGGAGATTCATTTTTCTTGTCACTTCTACGTGCAGTGAGAGGGTTTGTCTGCTTACTTCGCTGTGGCACAGTTTACTGCCACTTGGAATATCCCTCAGGAAAGTGTCCTCCTTTAAAGACTGCATCACAAACAACATTTTGTGCTGCGAGCAATAAAAGACAAACACAACAGCGATTTCAGCAAACAGAAAAAAAAAAAAAAAGTCCTCAAGGACTAGGGATATCGCAGTTAGCGGTTATTATCGTGACTTTGTTTCGAGATGAAAAACCAGAAGGGAAAAGAAGAAACATCCTGTGCATGATTTGAGTTAAATTCTTGTATAAAGCTGCCCCACAAGAGCCTTCAAGTTCAATTTTGTGTCCATTCACGCCTGGCTCAGGGCATGAAAGGAAAGCGAGCGAAAGGAAGTGTCACTAAATGACAGTGGCAGCAGTGTAGCAGCGGCTGAGGGGCATGGAGCAAGCCTGCATCCAAGCATTCTTCTCCGGGCAGTAAGTCTCGACGGACTCTAGCGTTAGCGGAGGACTTCGATCCCCACCGGACGTACGTCCACCCATGACGTAGATGCGGCCGTTGGCAGCCACCACTGAGGCTCCCACACGGGCCAGGCTCAGGGGGTCGATTTCTGTCCACTTGTTCTGGACAAAAGAATAGACACCACTTGGCGTAAGTAGCGTATCTAAGTATTACGTTTCCCTCTTGCACTATTACAGTGTCACTGGTGGAGTAGGGAGAACCTTGCCAGCCTTCAAGTAGGTGACTTCCAACAACTTTTACACTTAGTCTATCTGAGATAATTTGTTGCAATCATCTTGCAGCAAGGTATGTTGACGGTCTGTTTCTTCTGCCCCAGGACCAGTCCACTTTAATCTAATTAACTCAAGTTATTCAGGTGCTTTCCACTGTGTTGTGTTTCATATAAGAGCTCTCAACTCACAGAGGGTTGAAGTTTCTAGAGTCAACTGCTGAGCTATTTGTTTGCCAATGCCGACCCTGCCATCGTTATCTTCTCTCTCGGATTTTTTCTGCTTTCTTTGCTTTTCCCTTGTTTCCCCACGCATTGGTCAACTTAATGTTCTGCGTGTGTATCTGAATTGATCAACTGCTGTTTTTCAGTTGGTACGTTCATCTGGTTTCCACACCCATCTTCACATTTCTAAAATATGATGCCCGAATGCGATTTTTTATGGCTGAAACAGCGGCACCTTCTAGTGTTGCGGCAATTGCAGTACAAACCATGCAAGTACTCCTGTATCTACAAGTTAAAGCAAAAGTTTGTTTAACATGTGAGCAGTGCCGGCTCCGTAAAGAGAACCACCATGGTGAGAAAAGAAAGCTCATATAGTTGGAAGCTGCCCTTTCTCAAGTTTCAACGCGTCCACAGCCAATATCCCTTTGTGGCTCTTCACCGCTTTTTACAAGTGGACATACGTGCGACTATTTAGGCAATATCCTGCAAGCCAAGGATGGTCACATGTCTAAAAATTATGCTAATTTATGAAGTGTGGTGTACGTAATTCAATCACCTCTTCAATAGAGTAGCGTTCCACGGTTGCCAGAGCAGGGTTCCGGTCGTTGCTACCGCCAACGGCATATATGTGGCCATGAAGCACCGCGACACCAACGAAGGCACGCTTGGTTTGCAGCGGAGCCAATGTCTTCCACTCGTTGGTCACAGGGTTAAAGCTCTCCACCAGATTCTGTTCCGTGCGGAGGTCATTAAAGCCACCAATTATATAGATGAGGCCTGCAACAAGAAAATAACGTATACTGCTCCATCCTTTGAAAAGGCACATAATTTAGGGCCAGTACCTTCGTGTGCAAGAACACCCATGGCATAGCGGCCGGCACTCATCCTGCCCTTTTCCAGCAGCTGCCACGAATCCGTGACAGGGTCATATTTTTCAATCGTGTCTCCCAGTTCAGTGCCTACCCATCCTCCAAAAGCATACAGGTAGCCATCAAGAGCACATAGTCCTGCAGTATAAATAAATACAACATTTTGCATACTGTCTACATTCTACTAGCACTCAACTATGCTGCTAAATTCCTAACTTTGACAATTCTTGTACAGCCACCCAAGTCATTATTGCAAAGGGCAATGCTCTTGGCACAATTCCATATCAATTGCTGACTTTACCAAGGGATCAGTGACAAATGTATGCCAGTAGGATGACAAGAAATGTAGACTAAATAATGTGGATATTGAGGGCCTTACCCATCATGAACCGTGGGTGCATCATATCTGCAATGCTGGCCCACTGGTTCACCACAGGGTCTAACACTTCTCCGCTGGCCAAGATGAGGCAGTCGCTTTCACCCCCGACCACGTAAATGAGGTTGTTTAAGACCGCGGTTCCGAGCCCCGACCTCGTGTGTGCCATGGGTGCCAGGCTGGACCAGCTGTTGCGGAAGAGGTCCAACTTGTCCGCTGAAGCGAGGCTGTAGCCCTCTCCAAATCTCATGCCTATGTGTCGATGGCAACCGCCCAGGACATAGATGCACTTGCGGGTACACATGCGAGGCTGTTGTCGGACGTCCTGAATCTGGAATTCCAAACATCCTCCTTGAATGAGATGCGTAGGGAGAAGCCATAATGTAGAAAGTTTCTGTCGACATCTTATTGGCTGTTTTGCCAGTTACAATTATCTATTGTCAATTTGTGGTTGAGAGTTTAGCTACTAGTCCTGGTTCTGTGGGACTTGACCCTTGATGGCTTCAAGCAAAGCCCTTCCCAAATGAACACTATCAGTGGTGGAAACATTATGAAGCTATGATGCTCAAAGAATAGCTAGTAACAAATGTTGTCCTAGCAATCCTGCACAACCACTTTAGGACCAGGGCCCATTGTCAATAACTTTTGGAGCACTTCATCCGGTCCAGTTTGAGAAGAGCCAGGAATAATCTTGAGGTCGACAATAGCTTGAGCCATTTTTGGCCTTTGCACGTGTCACTTTAACATGTGTCATTTCCAAAGATGCGTGTGAGGCAGTCATAGTACTGGAAAAATAATGCACGTGTTGAACCCTGTTTCTGACAAAAGATCCTGGTCATTGTCGGATAACTAGAATATCATACTAACAGGAGAAATTTAGATTGCGAGTGAAATGTCTGATCATCGGGGATCACAATAACGAAAGTTGAATGTATACGCAAAGTGTCTCACCTGACTGGTCCTGCTGTCTGAAGGATTCTTTGAGTCCAATTTCAAGTCACTGAGAACTTTGAGCAGGTCTTCCTTGAGACCATCATCGGGGCATTTTTCAACATATAAGTCCAGCTGCCTTTGGGAGATTACCGGAAAACGAATCGGGTCTAGCAATTCGAAGACCAGACTGCGCCGTTTTTGGACATCTCGCAGTATCCACTTTATGGTTGCTTCAAACACCTGGGTATTCCATTTTGAATGAGGTTCAGCACATTTTGGAGGTCGTCAGAGAGTGACATACCTGAAATTCTGTGTCGATGCTGAGCCCTTCACTCTTGAGGAAGTTTTTTATTGTGTCTTTTGGAAGGTCGTAGAATTCATCCTCGAGAATGACCTCAGTGAAGCGCCTTTCAATGAACCGCTTAGCCTCCAGCTTGAGGTTAGTGCACGAGTGTAGTTCAGCGAAACGAAAGATACCTGCGTTTCATTTGTGACCCTAATCACTAACAGCTGACAAGTTGTAAACAAACTATGCATCCAGATGTTCAAGGGCACCAACCTTTGTGGACATACATGACTAGTAAACACAGAGCACCATTTTTCTTCCTCGTCACCATGTTATTAGCAATACCCTCACTTTATCTACTTACCAACACAATTTGATGGGTGCAGCTCTCTCTGAAGATAATCACAGCATGCCTGCATCACTTCAGACAGCCCTAACATGTTAGATGCAGACAAGAGGTCTTGGCAATTGGCCTGAGTGATAAGAATCTCCCCTGCCAAGCACCAGACACATTACAAACGTGTCTATAGCACTTGATTCCACTATACCTTTATATATGAAACCAAGCAGCAGCTCGAAGATCGACGGAGTTATTCCATGGATTTCTACTGTCGTTTGACTGCCTTCCGACAAGCCCGAGCCAAACATGGCTTCAAAGTAGGAACTGCTGGCGGCCAGGACAGCCTTGTGACTAGAAAAAGTCTTGCTGTCCAAGACAAGTTCAACGTCGCAGAACTTCCCCTTCTCCCGGAGATGGTTGAGGTTGCCGAGGAGCTTTGACCCATGGTCTCGACTTCGAAAAAGCGGATGAGCTCGGTGTCTATAATTGTTGCCTCCTCCCCCTCCATTGTTGCCGCAGCTGTTGCGGTGGAAGCGGCGTTGGGATCCAGGACCTCTTGGCCGTGAAGAGAAGGCCATCTTCACAATGATGGTCTGCACAAGGAATTCATTCAGCTTTGTTCTGCTGACACTTTGGTGAGGAGATGCTTATTGCAGAAGCCACATAAAAAATCTTCTGTTAAAACTAAAGTCCGAGGTTCATGAAATTTATTTACTCTTGAGCCCTCATCATACAGCACAGATAAATCACACCCCTGCAACTAGAAATTGAATTCAAATCAACGTGTGCTTGTAACTCGTAAATGAGATATTACATTGCAGAGGACTAAAAAATATATCATGTGAGCATACTTGCCTGAGTTTTACAAATCTTAAATTTACGAAATAAAGCTTCTTTCGGATGATGCTCATTAAGACTACTGGTAATGCTGAGAATCAATGACACAGGCTTCTGAAGATAACTTTTCAAATTATCGACACCGACACCGTTTGATGGGCACGTTGTATAGAAGGAGGTTGATGTTTTTCAAAGAAATGGCGATGTGAAGAGGTACTGCTCTCTATGGTAATGAAAGGAGCTTTGAACCCTGCAGAGATTTCTACTTTTCGCTTGTAACCAGTCAACAGCTACCGTTTTTTCTAATTACAAACGCTATTTCAGCAGATATTACGAAACAGGGCTACGTTATAACAACTGAACGGTTCTCTATCTGCCTGTGAGGTACAGCCACGGGAATCGAGTGTATTTGCAACAAGTCTTCGGAACATTTGTAAACAATCCACTGCGATTGACGGGAAACACGGGAAAGTAGTTGGCTGGATCAGCTTTATGACCTATATAAACAACACCTTATTTACATCATTAACGTCGCCGGCAATTACGATAGATAACACTCTGTAACTGATAGTTGAATTTAGTACATGAATATGGCACGAAAAGGGGAATTTTCCACTGACACTTTTGCACGCCCCTTGGTAAATGCAGCTCGTATCAACATAGCGCATATGAGTCGCTCAGAAAGATTACATGCAACAAATACCAACTGGTAAACTGCATTTTAAATAAACAATAATAGTGCCCTTGCCAACCGACAGCTGTGACTGGTTGTCGTCGGCGCACCTTCGTCAACAAATACAGTGCCAGCGAAACACTTGTACGTTGCAAGACATATGTAGCGCTTCTTGTTAGTGCAAAAACTTACCCTTTGTATCGAAAAAAATCGAAGTCCTTCCCCTTGTTGTCATTCACAAATTATTTTTTTGTTTCAGGTCACTTGCTGCTGCGGCTAATGGCGGCTTTAGCTTCGGATTCGTCTGCATCATGGTCTGCATCAACAAAAGGTTTGCCACACATTTCCGCGAACTGTTGGAAACAGAAACTAAAACAAGTGCGCATAATGATAATTTTATTGCACGGCCCTGAGACACCCGAATGTTTTAAATGTCTAAGCAGAAAAGTTTGCGATAACCCAACTCGCATGGCTGCAACATGCATAAATAGAAAAGAAAAAAGCAGCCTGACCATTTACTCTAAGCGTCTCTAGGCACACTAGGAATGATATAACATTAATTGTTCAGGAGGAAAAAGATACGTAGGCAAGTTGATATGCACCATTGTAGAGTTACCAAGATACTAACACTTCGTTGTCCGTCCTTCATTTTCCGTGTCTCCTTGTAATTCTGCAATAATTAGTCCTCGTAAATTTCCCTTCTACATAGCGGCTTATTAGTAAGGAAAGGAAGAACTGCAACTGCAACTTGAACCGGAGAAAAGGCGTCACTGTGTACTTCACAGCGTTACCACAGAGAAAAGATGGAATGAAAAATCATCCTAGAGAGAATCCGAACTGCTGCTTAACACGGGGGAAGGGATATG
>JARGYV010093004.1:0-13015 GCA_029532675.1 Ornithodoros moubata
AGAGCCATCAGTATAAACACCGGTATACTCGGCATACGCTGTACTCATCAGTTCTAGAGTGAGTTGCCTCAAGACGCCGACAGGGAGATGTTTCGCATGAATAGAACAAGACATTAAAGTTAGGGCTGCCCGAGAAACAGGACTCGGTCAAGCACGCGGCCCGGGCGAGTAGAGAGATCGTCACGAACAACTCCAACTCGGTTCCACGAAATTCAATTCCACGGCCTTTTACTTCCCGCCAGAATGCGCGCAAAGCTACGACTGGTGGTGATAAATGTTTTTTTCGTGCTCCGAACCTCCGCGCTCCCATACAGTAAATACTTGCAGCGCATGTTGGCTTCGCGTCTACAGGCAAAACAAGCTCGTTCGATACGCGCTTCGTATCAAACTTTATTTATTAGTATGCAAAGCTATACGAAGCAATCCATCGTGACCATGCCACGTAATGATTTATGTATGTACGGGGGACGCTCCACCAGGACGCCGTGACTGGCAAAATCCGCTATCGACGAATGGGAGCAAGGGATGCTTCGAAAGGCGACCATGCGTCTCTCGGCCTGCATGATTCTGCGAGACTGGCCATCATAATGAGCCGTGCTTCACGCTGTGAAAAATGGCCGCCCAACGCCCTCCACCATTAGACATCGACGGCCGGACTGGTCACGAAATGTTGCGGCGGGGTTGCACGCAGCCTGACCGCAAACGGAAACGCACATACATGTAACACATCTCGTGCTACAGCTTTTCATCGAGGCAGCCAAGTCTGCAAGCTGCCAATCGCCGCTGGAAGGACCAAACTTCCACATCCTGAGTACATTCTAAAAGCAGAGCGTCAACACATAACACGATAAGAGCCAAGCACCATTCGCAGTGATATCATTATCTTTCCTTATTGGTGAAAATCGGTAGGCGTACGCCCTTTTGTGACATCATATATTTATGTAATTGTCACAAAAAGGTGTGCGCCTATCTTTCACCACTCAGGGCAGTGAAGAACATCATTCTGTAACGTGATTGGTTCCCTACGTGTTGTGCGGTAAAGTTCTGTTTTCAGAGTGTGGCAGGCGAAGACGAAGAGTGAACCCCTAATAACTGGTGCAACTGTACTTCATCCCCTTGTTTTTGACTCGCCTTCCTCCTGTCGGGACAGCTGGGTACCGAGTTAGTTCATTGGGAGCGCTTATTTCGTAAACGTTTGCCTGCATATATGTATACGGTGTATTTATTTTACTACTTTGGTTGTACTTTCGTACAAGTAGCATGCAGGACCCACTAAGCACGCGAAACGAACTCCGCAAAATCTGACTAAGGCTTCATAAACCATGCCACCGCATGACTGTGAATTTGAGCTGAATGATGCACGAAACAACGAGTAATGGGTGCACGAGAGTACAAGGCCGGTGAACGAGGAAAGAAAAACAAAAAAGAAACACACCACAGCGCTCACGGATCAAGCAATGTCCGCACAGCAAACAAGCAGGGCGGTCAAGCAAACGTGCGAAAACTAATTTCACCCCAGTGCTCGTCAAGCACGTATTAAACACCTCTTTCGCTAACGCAGCGCCAAATGGTCTCGATCCAACGTATTGTATGGACTGAACGAGAAAGACGAAAAATAAATACAGCGGAAAAGTAAACACCTGGCTCCACCGACACCAAAAGTAAACGCGACCTTCTCATGGTCTACACATGCATTTGACTTGGTATAGCTCCACCTTCCGTTCGGTCAACCTGATAACGCACATAGTACCGTGCGCATAATCTCACACATTGAAATCGAAACAAACGTCGGAGAAAGCCTGCGAAAGGGAAGCAGGGGTCTTCGCCTTCGTCGGTCCTCACTCGTACAAGGTCGTTTTCGCGCCTCTTCCAACCGGCGCAGCTAGAAAAGGAGGAGCGCGTCGGAACCGCCGCGCCCACCTCGCACCACGTGACATTGTGACGTCGCACTGCACGTGGCCGCGTACGGTAACGCCCGTTTTCCCGCGTGTATCGTGTCAGAGAGCTACTGAGTGCTATAAAGGTGCTCACTTACTGACCGAAGCGCGCTCCAGTCCATTTCCTCACCGGGAGCTTTGCGACGTGCGGTCGGAGCGCACGAGCGATGCAATGGCTTTTTTTTTTTTTTTTTTCATGCACCACTACATCGTTGCACCTCGGGACAATTTTCTTGTTGATCATATTATATCTCTCCTCATCTCTGCTGAGAGACGGATCTAGTATTGTCAGGCATGCTGAGACGAGCTGCGTTCCCCACTCAGAAAGAAACACGTCGTACACTCCAAGTTACTGGGACGTAGTAATGCTATCTGACGTAAACGACCTATACCAATCAACGGCTTCTGTGTCAGCTACAAATCAATTAATATAATGGGCTCTATAGCTGGTAGGCCATCAGATCCCGTATTGTGAAGCCTACTCGTTTTACCTAGGACGTTGCTCACAAGATTCTCCGCGAAGCCGTGCATTTTACTTAGTAGATGCATATTCGGTTCAGCCTGGCATACACTTGCGTTTGCGTGTTCTTGCGTTGGTTTACTTGGCAGAACAGCTTGGAACATGTGGAAGGTTCATGTTTCATGAACCGTAAGGAAAAGTTTTACATTTACATATATGAATGGCATAATTGTCAGGAGGCATACACTTATGGATGTAATTTCCCTACTCCCCTAGGGGCATATCAGAACCGCTATCTGGAACTTGACGAAGGATACTATATTTGCACCTCGTAAAGTATGAGGTACACATAATTAAGGTTCGTGTGTTTATAAGGATAGGCCTCCGGAAGGATATATTTGAGCAGGGTCTGGCATAATACGTACTCCGGAAATATCACTCGATTGTTGATCTTTTGTTCCGTAATATGTACACTTTTTACTGAAAAGCCCTTTGCCATTGACGTCTGTATCAAGCATGAAAACCTGGCTCCGAGTGCTTCAATGCACACTAAATAGCAAAAAATATGTATTTTGCAAATCCAAATGACAAAATAAAATCTCGTCTAACAAATGGCATAGAGACAAGGTATAGATCTGCTTGATAAGCTGTTTTGCCACTGCATTATACTTCTTTCGTAACTTCGGGGGTAGCATCCCGCGTCCGGAGCGGGTAATTTCCCCACTATCATCATCATCATTTAGTCGTCGTCGTAACTTCGGTACATCTATCTTCCGCCCAAAGTGAACTCTAAACCAAATTACTTTTATTAGTGACAGGGCTGGCTCGTCTACGCCGCAAATAGTTTCGACAATTCGGTTCAAAAATCACCCATTATTTTGCAACCAAAACGCTTTTGTTTTTCCCCTGCTTTTTACGAACATATTTTCGACCACAGGACGCGAAAAACGATTTTAAAAAACGCAACCTTCAAGTCCATTTCGCCGAATCTGCCTCGCAATATCAGCACTTACTCCTTTTACGACAGCCCTTAACATGATGGCTTTTAACGTTTAATACGCTTAAAATCACTCAGCGGCCCAGACAGGTTTACGTTGGCACGGACCCCCCACGGACGGTCTCTCCTAAGCGCATATATCTGGGTTATCCGAGTTCATCATTTCGAACACTTACCGTGCTGGTTATTGGAAAACGCTTATTTTTCCGCGACTTCATTAACAGTGTTGTTTTTTTTTTTTTGTTTTTTTTTTGGAAACTATCAGTATGCGAAATCCACGGAGATGTACGTTGAATGCCAACAGAGGCAACCATTATCAATCTAATATGCTAACCGCAGGAACTAACATAAAGGCAGCCAAGAACTGCGCAACGTACAGAGCACGTTTCACGAGGCGTCGGTATAGGAAAACTGCAATTATGTGCCTTAGTCCACACAGAAGATTTCGCGGTTCAATAATCGCGATGCATCTCACTGGACGCTATAAATATCCGGATACGAAGCTGCGAAAGATCAGCGAATAAAATTCTTAGAGACCGTATCACACCACTTGACGGTATGCTATGCTTTTACCTTCCTCCAGGCATCGGCCCGCTGGTCATTTAACCCAAATTCTAAAAACAGAACTTGACCACATAGCACGGTATCAACGAATCACCATTCAGAATGATGCTGTTCACTGACGTGACTGGCGGAAAACGGTCAGGGTCCGCCTTTTTGTGGCACTTATGCCAAGTGACACAAAAAGACGTATCCTGTGCGTGAATTATATCATTCTGAATGGTGATCGGATTACGCCGTGTTATGCGGCGAAGTTCCGTGTTTAGAGAGCAGTTATGCTCAAATATTAATATTAAAGTTTCAGCGTATAAATTACAAGCCTATCAAATAGTCAAAGCTCCAGGCAATACGGCTTTACACACTCTTAAAACAGAACTTCACCGCATAGCACAGTGATGACCAATACGCATTCCGAATGATATCGTTCATTAACGTGATTGGTGAAAAACGGTGGGCGTACGCCATTTCTGTGACACTNNNNGTGTCACAGAAATGGCGTACGCCCACCGTTTTCAGCAAATGCCGTCCCTGAACGATATCATTTGGAACAGCGATTGGACATCGTCGTGCTGTGCGGTGAAGTTCTGTTTTAAGAGTGCAGTGTACAACTAAAGCTCTTTAGTCATCCGTTCCTCCCTCCTCGCCTTCGCCAACCCCTCAAAACAACAACAAATATATTATGATAATTACATGGACCAAACTGCCCCTGCTCATGACCACAGTATATATAAAGACAGGTGCAGGAAGGAGCACCGATGTCTGACAGGAAACGAGAGAAAGATAAGACCAGCTTTCACTTTTTCGCCACTTGTCCCGCGACTTTCTTTCCACGCTGCGCCACTTGGATGCCCGTGCATTTTCGGCACTTCAGTTTCGCGTTGATTTCCCAGGTTTAGCCCCGACTTAACGCACTGGCTAGCATTTAGACCATTGTTTAAATACTCGAGTTCGAATTCAAGCCCACCGATATTACCACCGGTCGCCGTCACCTTTCGTGAAACTTAGAGGTGCACTCTAAAAACAGAACTTCGCCGCATAACACGGGGATAACCAATCGCCGTTCCAAATGATACCTTTCAGCGACGCCACTTGCTGAAAACGGTGGGCTTACGCCTTTTTGGTGACACTTATGCATGCATAAGTGTCACAAAAAAGGCGTACGCCCACCGTTTCCAGCAAATAGGGTCAGTAAAAGATGTCATTCAGAATAGCGATTGGTCATCGCCGTGTTATGCGATGAAGTTCTGTTTTTAGAGTGTGGCGAAGCCATGCAGAAGGCATTCTTCCGAGGAATCACTCATGGCGGCTTAAATCTTCCTGTTGTTTTGCCTAACTTCGCTTTCTGTTTTACATTTTGATACATTTAACGGGCTATCTCGTGAATGCTGACGAGCTATTGAAAGAAAAGGTGTGTCTGGTAATTGGTTCTATTTATCAGGCGCCTGCAGTAAAAAAAAAATAAATAAGATCAAAATAAATAAACATTTGTCATTTAAGGACTCCAAAGAGTGAAGAGCAAGCTCTCATCACTTCAGAACTTCAGTGCACGCCAAGATTTTCCCGGAATTTTCGGTTCCCGAGGTAAGGGTGCTTCGGCTACTAGAAGTCAGCTCTTTAGAACTCTTTTTCTCAGGCATCTCTGAGACGTTGTTGTCAATTCCGCAGGCATTTTTTTTTTTTTTTTTTTAAGGGTTGCAACGACGCGCCGGAAGGACCCCTGAGTGGGCAGGGCCAACGAAGGCCTCGCCTGACATCTAGTAAACGCTTGGCGCTCCGCGGTTACGGCGTGTACAAGCATTCTCGTACGAGCATTCCCGCATTATACTCAACGCCTCGGACTCTGTACCTTGTAATAAAATATGGTACGTACACTGTATTACATATTACAGAAAATGATCGATGGTGGTGACAGCGCATGAAGAAAAATCATGAGCTCGCCGGTTAAGGATTTGTCGACGGCTATTTACTTTTTTTGCTACGATTGTCAGTGATTCGTGGAACAGCTGCGAAACACAAAAAGCAAGCAGTGAGCATGTTTCGATCCTCAAATCATTTGTAAAGCACAGAAGGCCTCAAGAGGCTGTCCAGATCAAACACCCTCTCGCGGAGCCCGCGACATCTCGAACCTCTGCATCATTACTGTCGAACGAAGCGACTTTGCAAAGCTGCACCAGCGCTCCTGTACCCACGGGCTGTTCGCTGGATATGCAGTCGGCCCAATGAGGAGGGACGGCCACGCTTTGATTAATGGCGCTTTATTCTGGCAGCCCAACACACCTGCACTCAGGTATGGGTTCTCTATACAAAACGGTTCTGTTGCCGCCAGAAATGATCTCAAACTATACAGAATCTTGGCTTCCAAAGCGATGGCAGATTTCCCGCTGTTACGTGGCCCTGAGAGCCATCGGGATTTTTTTCCCTTTGGCAAACGCAGATTTTTTTATTAATGTTAATAAAAATAGCTGTGAGGGCTTCGCATGTGCACTTTTTTGGGCACTAGGTTACCGCACAGCACAGCGAGAACCAATCACCATTCAAAATTATATCGTTGAATGACCTGATTGGTGGAAAACACTGGGCGTACACCTTTTGGTGACACTGACCGCAACTGTATGTGCGGATCGCCTTCAATGACCAGCTAAAGGGTGCGCGGGACTTCTTTTGAATCTCAGTCTTTATCGAAAAGATTTTTCTGGACTTAACTTTTCTTTCTTACAAATGATTAAAACCTAGCTATTGCTAAAACAAACATTTATCTAAAAAGCTTGATAAGCAATTTTAGGTAATTATTATTCAGGTTAGCTTAACACACATGTCTCGTACACAGTATTCAGAACTTTGGCCGGCCAGAACATTTCGGCTGCTACGACCAGGAAAAAAATAAATAAATAAAGCAGTTGGGGTTAATCTGAACCCTTCCTCTCATTTTTGTCGCTGCAGTCATCATCATCATCATTTCCTTGACATTAAACCATGCACTACATATAATTTTTATATGTAGGAGCCACTTTGTGATAAACACGAATGGCACAAAATGCAGAAAACCGGATCGCGAAGTTTTTTTATTTAGATTTTTTTTTTATATAGGTAGGAAAAGAATTGGGACGTAATCAAGAAACAGAGGCTCGAGTTCACGAAGCAATGCGAGACTATTTCGACTACTAGACGCAATGCAAATAAATCAATAAATCATGATAAGAAAAGAGTGTTGAAAGTAACTAAAATATGTTGGTTTGAATTACACGACGCTGCTGTTGCTGCCACCTCAACGATGGTTAAACCCGGTTAAGGCAATTTCAGCCCTTTTCAGTTCGTGCGAATTCGTTGCAAATTCGAGTACACCAATATGTTCTCACGTAAGTAAGCTTGTAATCAGTAAATATAAACGAGAGGTATTGAAGAAAGCCTCGTAAAAAGGTGTCAGAAGAGACTGCCATCCAATACAGTACGTCAACCAGCATTTAAGGCTCAGCTTTCATGAACACTGCCAGCTTCTGCAGTGCTCTGTTATCCCATGGCTGCGCACACCTGTTTGGCGTGATACTGGCTAGAGTAACACAAGGGTGGATTAATTTTCGATTGTGCAACTGTATCTTAGTCTGTATGCCCGCGAAAGCAGACGCTATTTTCGTGCTTTAAAATCACTCTCTCAATAACAAATGAAAGTGTGGCCCTGAAGGAGGTATCGCCTAACTAAAGCACATTACGATGTACAAGCTGTCCTGGCCCTTTCTGTTGGTCGGTATGTCTAACGTTGTATGGGGCGACAAGTCCAATGTGTCATAGTTTTAAATAAGTCTTAAGTAATGAAGGAGCTTATGAGACAAGTTTAGGTTACAAGCTTGCGAGAATCGTGACAGAAATACAGGAACAGCATGGATTTTTCAAAACTGGATAGCGAGTATTTTACTTTCGGATAAACCACCTTAACTCAACCTGCTTCAATGTGACTAGAATATGGAAGTAAATCAGTGCATGACACTTTATGCATGGCACGGAACTGGTGGTGCTGGAGCAGGATGGTGAAAGATGGCTGTGGTTGCCGCCAAACATGAAAGACATGCTTTGATTGCTCCACATTCAACCAAAGAGAATGAATGCTTTGGACACATGCATTACTTCTGAGCGCTGAATCGCACTTCTGAAGGAAAATCTTTCATATTATGGGTACGGAATAAGGGTTAGAGGGGCAGTATCACGGCAGAAGTTGAACTTCGGGATTCTTTTTCCAGAATAGAAAAGATTCACTACACGCGTGTGCAAACATTCGTGAGCACGTCGCTGTATGAGTCTTCGTCACCATCGTGGCGTATATAAACAATGTACTCATCAAAGTTCACGCAAGGTTCAGCTGTAACGACTGGGCCGTATCAACTTAACTATCAACTTCTGTTGCCAACAGTGTGTCATGCTCCACAGACGATCAAAGAACGTGACGTATGCTCGTACATGTGTTATACACGCAGTCGCTAAACAACAGCGGCATGAAGACACCTCGTCCTTGACCTCAGACATGTGATTCGAGCAGACACCACAATCGCGCCAAATATCAGACGGCACTTTCAACTCGGCTACGTCCGATTTTCGGTGTCACTTGAGCGAGAACAGATATGCAAGTGTGAGACAAGATACGATCTTTGCACACATGGTTGCACGTGCACCAGTCCCATTTAACCGCTATATGCACGTAACAGCGTGTTAATTAGCAATGACAAACTAGCGCAACATAAGCAGTTGCCAACTGACTCACCACGAGGCGACATATGACACGCACACCGTGTCTTACATCACCTTTTGGTTATCTGTTCGGCATGTGAAGCCACAAGGTTACACCAAAAGCGTTCCCTTCTCGAAAGATGGGTGCGTAGCCTGTACACACTCTTCCCGAAACGGGACAAGTTCGGAGGACTCGCCCGTGAAGTGCAGAGCACGTGGGCACAGTTTAGATAGACTCATGTGCCTGCGGTGATTCCGAAACTGAGAACCGAAAGTATGAAAAACACACACGGACCTTACCTTGCTTCTTAACCAGCTCAACACTACAAGAAAGCCTCACTGAGAGACGACAAGCGCCCATCAGCACAAGGCGCCTTTTTTCTCTGCACGTCGAGCGTGGACACACAGAGCACCACGTTGAAACCGCAGATGATTCCAAACCTCCCGCGTTTAGGCTTAAAGCCGGCGGTGTAGCAAACACAGAAGCACGCACACGGCGTTCGGCAGCAGCAGACGGCAAGCCTGACGTTACTTACATTTCATGCGTTTGGGGCGGTCCTGCTTCCGGCGTGGCATACCGTCGTACTTCGTTGAGTTCCTCAGGGTGGTTCAGAGTTCACGTCGCAGCGGCCGTCGTCTGAGCGACGCCGCCGGGCAGATGACAGACGCTGCACCGTGCATCCAAGGAAACTGTTTGGTACCGCCGGGATGACGTCGTCGAGATCGACAGGAGCTGCGCTGTCGACCGCCGCCGAAGGCATCACGGGAAAGCTGTTCGCTTTCCGGCGGCAGTTGGTGTCGCACCGCCATCTGTTGACTCAGGTAGAAACCGCCGGGTAATAGCGCGCCTATTCGGGATTTGATCTTGTTTTCCTTGTTTTCGAGAACGGGTAGCGTTCCGTTTTAGGAGGCCGGTGCACAAGAGCAGTGTCAGTGAAGTATCTCGGTGTACCGGACAATGTGAAGCGCACGCTTGATAATCGCAGAATGTGTTACGAAAATTGAGTGTTAATCCCCTCGCAAGCATGCTGCAGAGTGTGAGATGACGCACGAAGGCGTTACTTTACCGACGGGACGAAGTGTTTTAAACCCAACAAACCGACTTCGTAAATGCCTGCAACCTTCCAAATGTGCAACATGGAAGGTAACATGTGCAGAAATAGACAATAAAGCTGGCTTGCATCACAGTCACGTACACCATGACCCGCACAAAAATTATACCATTACGTTGTATACGTTACTGAAAACGGACTACTGCAGATTATCGCGGTCATGAGCGCGATATATATTATTAAACTAATGAACTTGATGAGAGTGACACACCATACCACGTCTGGGCTGGCAACAATAGTATTGGCTACGTTACAAGACGTCCAGCGGAATGCTGCACGCCTTTATGCTTATTGGAGCAGACAACATTCAAGACTGGGCTAATAATCGCAATATTCGTGAGCTTCCCTTCAGTAAACAAACAATAGGTCTCCATTCCTTTTTTTTTTTTTTTTTAACATCAACCAACCAACCAGACAAACAAAATGAGTAAATATTCGCAGATATGACCCACTTGGAGATTCATTACAAGTGCGCAAATCCATTTGTTCTCTCTTTTTTTTTTTTTTTTTAGCAGATCAGACAAGAAACCTTGATACTGTCAGGCAGCAATTTCTCAGGCAGCGTTTTCACCTTTAATTGCGCGTGACGATCTTTTATCTTTTATTTATTTATTGTTATTACTTTTTTTTTTTTTTTTTGGAGGGGGGTGGATTTTTTGCGAAAGAAATGTTTGAATCGCGTCAGGTGCGTCGTCTGCTGCAGCGATATATGTTTCTGGCGATTTCAAGGGCCATCGCGTTTACTCAGTTAAAGCTTTCGCTGCTGCACATCTGTTGTGGTGACAAATGCAATTCAGGCCAAGTTTCGAAATTGCCTCGCGCGTATAGGACCATCCGCTTAATACATATCTCACGTCAAGAAGGGGCTGCGAGAGACTCACAAAATGACTCACAAAAGACTCACAAGTTTACACGTTGACTCCACGCCACAGCCACTGTAGTGGTGAAGTGAGCTACACATATTCGCAACCAGCGTGTCCATGAACAACATTAACGTCATCTGCCACAGCTTCTGTAGACTGCCCTAACAATTGCAAGAGGGACTATCCCAGCGCACTGCTGCCTTCGAACTCCCAACAACAACACCAGGTCTGTTGCAATAACACCAGACCACCCTATTTATTTATTTTTTCATTTTTGCTCAACCATCAACAACAATCATCTACAAAGACTTCAACAAGACTACAAATAACAGAGACTTAAAAGCTAATAGACTTTAACATGCGAATCAACTGATAAACTGATCATGTGGTTCACAGGAGTCCACGCCGTTAGTTTTATTGCTGCTTTTCAATTATCTTTGCGAAAGTAAAAAAGAAAAAGCTGCACTCGGCTCCGCTTCGCTGCAGCGCGTCGGAACAGCGAAGCTGGTGCCATGCCTTCGTTAAGCTTTTGCATTTCCACGTTTTTCAAGCCTTTCTCTATGTTTTATTTACTGGTAGTATTGATATTTGTTTATTCACCCCCAATAGGGAATTGATTAGCCAAATTTCTGTCAATGTTTTCTTCGCCGTAGCAGAATTTGTGATCACCTTGTGAATTCGTCAGATACAGTTGATCGATATTGGTACATCTACTCGAACCTACATACACGAGCTTCTGTTGATGCTTTCTGCTATATTCGTACACAACACTTGACTAGGTGCCTCACCCCAGTCACTCCCTCGTCAGCTTCGCTGAGCGTGACGCCGATCAGTACGGCCCAAGGTCGGCTAAGAACAGCTTCGCTGTTAAAAAAGAAAGAAATAGTACAATATTACGGGCAACACTGAATGAGGAATGTGAGGATGACACAAATCTACATCGGCCGCCAAGTACTCCAACAGATTCGCGCGGGTGTAACTCCAAGGCAAGGACGACTGGGGGTTGTATGGTGCTCACAGAAAGCGGCAGTACAGGAAAGTGCCGGGCTGTATATACGTACTCTTCATTTGTAAAAACCGCCTTAAATTGCCCTAACGGCGCAGCGATCACCAATTCAAAGATACGAACTTCAGCTGCGCATCTACCAAGTCATTGGGATAATGTGTCAGTTTCACTCTGTTATGAATCGATGATAACAGTGATTAGGGAGTTAAATTGCTGGATATTTTGCTGTTTTGTTTGATTAGGCATTATTCTGTTTATACCACACTCCGAGAGAAAATGTAAAGCCACTAATAACCTGCGCTCCGGAGTATAGACGATGCTGAGGTTCGGTAACGAGCTGTGCTCGCTCGTATCGCGAGCAGGCGACGCATGCACTTCCTCATTCTCTGTTTTTCGCGCTCGATGCGGTGTAAAACAAGATTTGGAGACCAGCTCACACCCGTAACTCACTATCGTTACAGAGGAGCGATTAGGGACAAAGGGAGAGACAGGAGAGCAACTCCCTGCTTTTGCCTCTCCTTGCGGTCACTTACCTCCTCTCACTTTGCCAGCACTTACTTCAATTCCCGACCCGCCTTTCATCGGTTACCTTTCGCCAGCTGTTCCCTCTGTGTTACTGTTAAGTAAGCTCCCCGTTCTTTCAGAACTTAACTAGAAAGTGATCAATGACATTGTAATTATTCTGGTTGGACAACGAGGTTTGAGTGATGAATGTGCCAATTACAATTTATAGTGCGAATGTTGCGCGTAAGCTCTCATTAGGCGAAGTTTTCACGCTCTTGAGAGGACATGGGCCTCTTAAGCAACCACGCTAACTTGAGCCAAGAGATGTGCTCGCGGTTAAAGCGTAACGGGAAGCTCGCCTGTGAAGTTGTTCTTGCATATAGTAAGTAGTTTCAAAAACGATGGGTAAGCCAAAGAATCAGGCATCGTCTTTTGCTACGTCTTGACTGACTTGTTGAAACGTCATTGAAACTTAGAAAAATTTGGACACTGGGAAAACAGAAGAAACTTAGTCAAACTTGGAAACTGACTCCGAAACACCATTGTGGTACTTTGTGTTCCTGTACACAAACACAGTCATTCATGAAGGTGAAACCAAGGTCAGTTGCTCAAGCTATAGCGTTGTAAAGCGGATAGTACTTATCATTTTTATGTTTGGTGTTTTCATATCACGATTTACTTTAACATTATTATGGGTTACTTAACGACTAGCAATTTAACTGTATTATTCAACATTCGACCTTGTATATTCAACATCTCTGTTCTTCCCAAGGCGCTTGGGTTGGACATTTTCACCAGCGTTTCGCTGTTGGTCCACCCTCGCCTCTTTCTCGACTTTCTTCGAATAAAGAAGACGTAA
>JARGYV010093009.1:0-13695 GCA_029532675.1 Ornithodoros moubata
CCTTAGATGTCTCTTTTTGTGCTCATAAAAAAAGTCCATTACCGTGGGGCCCTTCCGCAAAGTTGTCTCGCTTCCCACGAGGGGATGTTTTTGGTACTGGAAAACACATTCGGACGCTTCCTGTGGCCTTGCTCAGCAACCTGTGACATACGTATGCGCCGCAAGCTGTGACAGCAATCGGACTGGCATATGGGCCTGCTCGTGTAGCTTTATGTTGAAAGCTGTTTTAACGGCAGAAGGAAAAACACAAGCAAATAATGCACACAGCACTATATCTGTTTTGCACGACTTTCTTGTTTTCAGTGCCATGTCAAACTGTTCATTGGACTTCTCGTTCTGATATGATAGAGGTTTGCAAAGCAGTATGACAATGGGGAAATCCCCGTCACGTTGGTGTTGGCCGTCATGTTTGATCGGTTAATTCCCCGCAAGGTCGGTCTTTGTCCAAGGTCATCGGCTTCCTGTGAGTCAACGTCAGGGTCAGGGGATTCCTGGGCTACTTTTAGAAAAGGCAGGTGTAACTTTGCTCGAGCTTGACCACTCCAGGAGCAGGTCGGGGAGCGGGCGTTGTACAGGGGAAGAATTTTTTCATGCACCCCTGAATTCTTCTTCTTCTGCCTTCACCTGTCTGGCTGAATTAGTGCTGTTCCCCAGTGCTGCTCGTCTCCTCTTCTTCTTTCTTCATTTACTTTTCTCTGTGTATATATGTGTTTCCCCACTCCCCTTTGCATAGCTGCAAACGATCTTTTACGGAGTCTGGTCTATCCGCATCTTGGGTCAGAATGTCTTGCGGTAGTGGTTCTCTACATGAATAATCAGTAGCGTTGATTATTTTAGATGAATAATCAATTATGTTGATTATTTTGGTTTAGGAAATAATGTTGATTTTAAGCGTAGTACGATTGCATGAGCCCTTAAAAACAACAACATTAAATGGTGACGATGAAGAGGCGTGAACCACCGCTGGAGACGTGGCACCCTACCTCATTTCGTAGGGGTGTAGAATGAGGGGTGATTATGACAGATACGCACACATGCCAAGGAGAGACGCAAAACGGGGCTGCGATGAACGACCGTCACCAGCGGAGTTCCAAGTACATGCTATATATCACATATTGGGCGTATAAGGCGGTCAATTAATCAGTCCTTAGAAGAAAGAGCATTGTGCACAAAGCAGTCTAAGATGTGTGGTAAAAAGTGGTTGTGCTAGTAAAATAAAAACAGAAGAGCGGAGAAAAACAGCTTAACTCGTTTGTAGTTGGCGTCTAGGAAATAGTACGAAGTATTTGCCCCTTGAAAACATAATGTTGCAGTAGGTATTCAGTCTCGTGAATTCATATCCCGTCGAACATATGTTGTTTCAAGACGTTGCCTTACGTAGCCTCTTTTTTTATGTTTGAGTAGAGAGAGAGAGAGAGAGAGAAGGAGCTTGCCCAAGCAGCACAATGTACTGAAAGTCGGGTGCATTAGGAGTGGACGGGTTGATCAGGATTGCGGTTGGAGCTTGCAGCACATAAGGGAGGCAGCGACGAACAGAAAAAAAGCACCTGACGATCACCCCTATTGCACCCGACTTTCAGTACATTGTGCTGCTAGGGTGCGTACTGTTGGATGCGCAAGACAGCGTAGGACGTCCTTTCTTTGTCTTTAACCTCACGCTAACGGCGCTATAAACATTGTACAAATGTCAGTAGATAAATAGAGGACAGCACGAAGGAGTTGCGTGCGTTCTGAGAGTGTGTGGCACATCCCAGTCGCAAAAGAGAACAACATATATCTTTAGTGTGATCAACATATATATTTATCGGCTTATGGCCGAATAAAGCGTTCGCCTGTAATATGCATCAGCTGTATTAACACTGTATTAGCTGATACAGGTGATCGGTATAGGTTGAGGGCCTTGAAGCTATACTATTCTTCGCAGTGGATGAATGTATAAGGATTGCCGTTCGAGCTATTCGGGATAATGCTTGTGACTCGCAGCGATACAACAGCCATTAGTCAGAAATGGATTTCATACGGCCCATGCTTGAGCGATCGGCCTTGAAAACGACGCGAATCCTCATAACAACGACCTGAGGGCATAACATTTGTGGCGGCATTGCGTGACGTAAGCTTATACGTCTCATGCTGTTGAGCAAATAAGACGAGGAAGTCATATTTGTAGAAAATGCCTTTCACCGACAGGAAAACACTGGTTTTTGCTCACCGCCTCAAGGTGCAGTACAATTATGCCGTACTCCCATATTCGCACTGTCTTCGGTTGTGGCGCGAAACAGTCAGATTGAGCTAGCTCATAACCCTCTCTTTTTTGCCAAAGTTGTGTCCCGTGGTCCTGAAATGTGAAAAGAAAAGAAAGAACATAAACCCGATAAATAAAGTGGGCCTCAAAAGCTTTGGGTGTCTCGTATGCACGAAGAGCGTGACTCTTTTGTGCCGATCACAATGCCTGTATATACGTATTGTAATAAAGAAATATTGAACTGTAGCGATAGCGACGATAAAGCAAAATAAGTAAAATAGTAACAGCCCTGTCTGGTACAGTCAAAACCAACAGTTCAAAAACAATAGTCAAAAATAGTCAAAACAAGGACTATTCGTTATAATCTGCACGTAGCCAAAAATAAATAAAAGTGAAGAAACGGACAGCAGAAGACTCACAAGCACGTGTAATGGGGATGTTGTGCTCTCTCTATGGCTATGAGAAGATGCAGAGCTACCTAGTTTACGTGATGTGTTGCTTATTTCACCCCCAGTGATACGTATATTTCCATTGTTAGTGGTGTTTCCCACGGATCCCTCGAGCGGACACTGCCAGTCTCCGCTAGGAGTTGCTGGACGTTGCATACCATACCAGGACTGTCGGTTTCTCTTCGACGACGAGTTCCTTGCACGTCGCTCCCTGTGTGGATTTACGCGCCGTGTCTCTCTCGTCTGTTGCCCGCAGACGAACCATCGGCCACAGCGTCCGGGTCTCGGGGCTTTTCCGGGAATTCCACAGCTCGGCAATCCTTTCCCCACGGGTCATTTCCCACAGACACGTCCTTTCAGAAACAATGGAGGATTTGGCCGACCTCAGGTAAGAAGGCAGTTAGCGTCAAGGAGTTCATATATGTATGTTTGTCGTGTATCTACATACAGTGTTGTCGTCGCTGTTATATATATAGCGCATGCAGAATATGCATATACAGTGGACTGTCACTAAACGAAACTCACATAATCGGAAATGCCGCGTAAACGGAACAAACGGAGAATTTTGGTTGGCTCGCTTAATACCTTAATGCCGACGAACTTCTCACTGTAGAAACACCGAGATTAGTCACTTCGGTTAAGTGGAACAAAATGAAGGTCCACGNTAAAGAAAAATATGAGGAGGGTGGCTGCACGGAATAGTGCGCCGGCTACCTCAAACCGCCATCAGGAGACAACGACCAGTGTCTCCACGACCAAGGTGCATGCTGTTATGTACTGCGGGACTGACGCAGCCGTGCCCCGAAGCTATCCAGCCTCCCCCTTTGCGGCGTGTTGCGTTGTGTGCACGTGAGCAGTGGTATCTAGTTTCAGTGATCTCCAGTTTTTATACAGAGTTACAACGCACTTGCCGGAAAGCCTTGTTTGTCACTTGCCACTGTATCTATGCGATTGAGCTAAATGCTGTTCTGTAAAAGCGCCACATGAGTGAATCCCTTTACATTTCCTTCTCTTTAATCCCTTCATTTAACAGTTCGGGAACAATAATGGCTTCGGCACTAATAACGGTTTCGGCAACAATAACGGTTTCGGCAACAATAACGGATTCGGCAACAATAATGGCTTCGGCAGCACTCGGAACCCTTATGGCAATGGAGGATATGGACCGACACGAGGATTTGGAGGAGGTGGTGGCTTCGGAACCACCAGGCCATCAAACAACAGAGGACCACATGTGAAACCATTCCCGTCTCCAGTAACACCGTCGCAGAAACCCGTTTCACTCTCAAACACACCAAGCGGCAAATGGGGACAACATAGTAAGTTTCAATCGCGTTTGCGCGTACAACTTAAATAATATCCAATTGTTCTTTAGACTGTGGCATAAGCAACGCACCATTGGTTCGGATCGTTGGCGGCCGGGAATCTAACCTTGGTGCATGGCCTTGGATTGTGAGTACATTCGTTTGGTTTATGGGGTCTCTCTTGCGCTGTTTCACTCGTCCACCTAGTGATCACAAGAGTAATATTGAAAGAGTAGTATAACTCCACTAGTACCTATGTCTACTTATTTATTTATTTATTTTTTTCAGGCTCTGATCTTTATTGATGTTCATGGAACAGGGTCCAAGTCCCCTCTCTGCGGAGGTGCCCTCATCACACCGAAACATGTCATTACAGCTGCTCACTGTACTTTCAGCGGAAATCGCTCGTGAGTTACTATGATTGGTATATTGGACGATATTGGTACGTTTGAACACCAGTGTTGATAGCTCAGGGTAAATACAAAACAAGACGTCAAAAGAACAACTAGTGGCTTACCACGCCACCATCTTCTGGAGGCTGCATATCACAGTGCAGGGAATAAAATGCCAGAAGCGCTGTCAATATGTTGTCACTAGCGGTGTCAGTAAGCATTGAAGGTGTCGAGCCGATGTGACGTAAGTTTTGTCGCGTAAGTTTGATGATTATGTGAAGCATCATGAGCCTTACCAGTTGCGGTCTCCGAAAGGTGGAGGCAGAGCGGACGTGCAGTGCTCAAGAGCTCACAACGGATTCGAAGGGCATTGTGTGGTGCTTTTCGTTTGCATCTTCAGCTGGTCATTCACTTCCGTCATCTCGAGGGGTTCACCTGTTGCAGGTAGAAGCATAAGGGAAGCTGCAGACTGTGTCTGACTGGAAGCAGGCGCTGCTACGGTCGGCCAACTTCATATATTACTTCCTAACCTTATGTTATACTTGCGCGAGAAGCGCCTGACCTGCGTATGATTCGGCCCTTTTGAATCGATTTATCTCCACTATCTACGAGATCTCCCTTCCCAGGCCTCTAAGAGTTGCAGCGTGACGAGCGAGAAGAGAGGCACTGGAGCCCAAGATCTTCGCAGTGCAGTCGTATGCGTTTCTCCCAGAAGTGCTTCAATGTCCGAGGCGAGTTTGTCGACGGCTTCACGAATGGGTTCCCGAGGTCGCTTCATGTGGTCAAGGCGGTTCATACCCATTGCACAGTGTAGTCTGCCAGTCCCTTCCGGTGAGCTATTCCCAGAAAGCGAAGAGAGAGAGGAAATACGGCCCGATGGATACAAAATGTGGAGAAAGGACTAGACAGAAGCTCGAAGTGGTGCGATGTATATAATTGTTGTACTAGTTTCAACCTTCGCATCCTTGCACTCATCTGGGCCGATATTCTTCGGGGTAAGATTCGGCTAGTGATCCTCACACTCTTGCTCCTGTTTGTTGTTTCTGTTCCGGGAAGGTCGAGGCTTCTGAAGCTTCTGCCGTTAATGGAGAAGTTTCGAATGGAGAAGTGAAGATAATGTGATATCGATATCGTGGCTTGTGGACCACTCATCAGGTGTCCATCGTGATGGTTTGGTCCTTCTCGTTGTCGGTCGGCGTCACTTCGACACCCGTAATTGAGTCTCTCAGACCTGTTTCGTGCTCCTCAACGATTGCCAAGGTTTGCTTCCGATCGAGATACTTCCAAGAAGGATTCGAGACGTGAAACGGCTGAGCGACAAACCTTGAAGGATGAGAGCCCTACTGGGTTAGTTTCTCGGGGATCCGATGCCTCAGGAATCTTCAGGCGCATGCAATCGTGTAGCGAATGCCCTGTTCATAGTCCAAAGAACTGAAGACCTCAGCAATTGTAGCAACCGTTACAGGCGGACAGTTATGCCGATGGCTGTAGCTGAGGTTATCCTGCGGCTTGTTATAGGATTCAACCGAAATAAGCTTTTTAAGTTTTAAATGATCCCACTGACAACCGTCGCGTGACCTTTTCACGTAACGTAGAGTTCACCCTATTCGCCGCGATAGACTCGGTAGACGGTACCCTACCCCGCTAAGACAGCGATTTGAAAAAGGAAAAAGACACTGGTGCTTGAAAAGAGCAACCTAGATATACACGTGCCCATAATCACTCCTATTCTGCCATTTCGCCTTCGAGTGTTGCCAAGGGCATCCTACGTTCAACCAGTTCACGTTTGCACTGCTCCTTCGGTACATAAAAAAATGAGATCGGATTTTTTTCAGTTTGGGTCCAGAGGCATTCATCGCTCGATTAGGAGAGCATGACTACCTGAGTGAAGACGACGGAGCCAACCCCGTGGACGCCCAAGTTGTGGAAGTGCTTCGTCACCGTGACTTCAACCCCAAGACGTACCTCAACGACATTGCGCTTCTCGTGCTCAGACGGCCTGTACCTCTGGGTAACGGCATCAACCTCCTATGCTTGCCATACGGCCGCCTTCAACAAGACACATACGTTAACAAGTCGGCGAACATAGCTGGATGGGGAGAGTTATACTATGGTAAAACAATTAGTTCTTTCCCGGTTTTCTTGCTCATGTACATGTAAAGGACAAGAATGAACACGTGTGTAATAATTGCAGGAGGACCGTCAAGTGCCTCGCTGCAGGACACACGGATACCTGTGCAAACGCTGGACACGTGTAAAGAATCGTTTAAGAGGACAAGCATTACCTTCACCGACAACTACCTCTGTGCTGGAAGCTTAGCAGGAGACAAAGACGCCTGTCGTGTAAGTTCTTTTCGCACTTCGGCAACAGCATGACAATTGAACGTTCGCTGGAAGACGTTACAGGATTGTGATCATCATACAATAATTGTTCTCGATTGTAGGGTGACTCGGGAGGTCCGCTAATGCTTCTTGACAGGCAGCAGCGGTACACGATCATCGGCATCACATCCTTTGGTCGACGTTGTGCCGAGCCTGGATATCCCGGCGTGTATACTCGAGTGGCCAAGTATTTAGACTGGATTAGCAAAAGGATTAACTAAGATCAGCCAAGATGTTTGTGCTTTAAAAAGACGCAACTGATATCTGTAACATGTACCACAACGTCTTGCCTGCTTTCTAAACGCTGCTCATAAGCATCGACTAAATGCAAGACCCTGAATCACGGGATGAGTTTAAGGTGTGCGCGAAATTCAGGAACAGGGCGAGAAAAAAGTCACAAGTCATGCATCTGTACAGCTTCGTATCGATTACGAGACTATTTTTGTATTGTAGTGTAGTGAACGGTGTCGTTTCGTTCAATATCTGTCTTTCATCAACGTGTCATTTTGACACTTGTGTTTGTCCTCAGTGGGTTCAGTCTGGCTATTGTGTTGTGCCCCAATGTGCTACAACTATCCGAGAATAATTTAATCATCAAATTTTTTTTCGGCACATCATTGTTTGTAAATGTCACTGAGGGCAGCGTGGCGTACATAGGCATTGCTCCTTCCCTTAGGAGCCGACATCTTCTGGACGCTGGCGTACCTAGAGCCTAATGTTGGCGCTGGCTTTGTTTGTTTGGCATTGCGGCATAGGCAATGATAACCGGAGATTTGTTCTTGTCGTGTCAATCAATATCATTCGCACAGTACTTAGCAAACAGGGTTCACGATATTGGCTCTATTGGTCGCTTGCCTACAATATCAGAACTCCGGATTTTCCGCGTACCTGGTCGCAGAGCATGCCTCGCATTTCGGCACTGGCATGAAGTGATATAATTTATCGCTTTTATCCGTATGATTCGGGCATTTCAACAGTGAACAGGCATAATCATCGTGTTCGTTTCCGATATTAGCAATTTCCTGTTTTATATAGTCCCCTATCTGCTCAATTGCCAGATGTCTCAGGTAGCAGACAATTCAAAATGTTCATATGGTCATAAATAAACTCACTGAACTCATTAACAGCTTGTGTCTGAACATCTGTGTGATCCGCGTTTTAGGAGCTTCGGAAAGTACAGCTCTAGTGCTGCAGATTGGAGTAAATAACTGTAATGCCGTTTTATTAATCAGTAACAGGGTAGAGTCCCACAATGCAGGGCTTCTTTCTTGACGGACGGAGCAGACAGCGGACAAAGGACCTAACATAAGTCCTTTCCAGGTAACAGCATGAAACGAAACAGATAAGATACCTGTTCTACGAGTGTCAGGAGTTTTTCTCGTTCACCAACCAGATTGTGAAACACAGAATAAAAGCAGCCAATCAGGGCATGTCCTTCATGAATAGTGACAGCTTCAGGAGAGTGCTTTTCAAGCACAGATCATAGGGTGCCTCCATACCTGCCCTCTTTGTAGATCCTTTTGGCACCCCAGCACATGACATCACTGACATCGCATGTGCAAGTACTCACGTAAAGGTGCATATTTAAAAATAATTTATGGCCTTCTTTGTCAGCTGAAGCGATTCAGCTGGTGGCACGTCACTCCAGAAGTAATGATGCCCTGGGTCGACTTCAGACTGCTGACATGTACAGCCTTGATGCACATATATGAGCGTAGACAAGCACATGGACGTCATACTGACAAGGAACAATGAAAATTAATAAGTTAGAGTCGCGTCTCTTCGCCAGCACTAAATAGCTTTTTGATCCTAGCTAGCATACTCCACCTCATGGAAGAGATGCTCGAAGGAAAGTCTCCGATTCGTGCCTTCCTGATGTGGCCTACTAAATTACCCTTAGGTCGATGCACTCACGTTCTTAATGGTGGATGTTTCTAATGAGCGCATTAGGAGCCACATTCAACCAGGCACCTTTAAACTCCTCACCTTCTTTTCGCAAAGGCTAACACTCGCGCAATCGAAGCACAGTGCCTTTGGTAAAGATCATGCCATTACGTCATTTCCGCCATTTTCTTGACGGTAGTACTTTTACAATTCTCATGGACTACAAGCCCCTCATGGCAGCCTTTACATCGGCAAGCCAGAAGCATTCACCTATCTTTTCTGGGCCACGACTGACATCCGCCGCATTAAAAGCGTCAATAACCAGCCCAGTGATTCGCTCAGACGCACATGCGAGACAAATGTGCGCCTGCGGCAGGATGACTGCGCATTCTGCCGTCTATTCTGCCTTCTGTTCTGGCACGTCCTTACGCCTTGATGCTGCTGTGTTTCCCGACACTACTGAAATGGTTCTGTGTGAGACGACGACGCACACACCTCGTCCGTTTAACCCTCAAGCTGCATTCTCTCGCGCACAGTGGCGTACGAGCGACGCAGCGTCTCCTATTCTCTGCCTACATTTAGCCAGGTCTTCAGACAGGCGTCTGCAATTGGACGCGCACGTGCGCCGCATGCCTAGTATTCAAAATCACACGCCACACACGGGCTCCTCTGGTGGATTTCGTTCCATCCAATCGTCGTTTCTGGGAGAGGCACGTTGACGGCCACGGAATTGTCGTAATGTTTTCACATGCGTCGACCGCTACACCCATGGCCAGAGGCAGCTCCTATGCCTGATATCACTGCCGAAACAGGAGACGACGAGGCCATCAGAAAGTCGAGCAGCGCGACCCTCGCGCAAACGAATGAAGAGCTCGCTATTTGGCTACGATATATGGGAGCGGTTGCATCTTCACGTTACAGTACATTTCCTCATCCCTACAGGTGCTCGGGAACGACATCAAATAAAACCTCCACTTGGTTGTCTACTTTCTTTATTGTTACCTTAGCAGAGTCTGAGGGCAGACGCTAGAACAGTATCCCAAGATGTTAGCCCAGGATGAATTTCCCACTCAAGCAACATGCTGCCACGACAACACGCAGCTTGCTCAGCCAACGCCACCTGTTCCTTATTACCCCGAGAAGCCTAATTCGATTTTCTCTTCAAGTATCAAAAGGAATGATAACCGTTTATTTATGTTAAAGCAGAAAAACAGTATTAGTACCAAGTCGCAGCCAAGGTAAGCATAACAGTATCGGATCCAATTGTTGTGGACGTATAGCGCAGCTCCCGACTGCCAGGCAATCGCTATACTAGTGGTCGTAAGCGTCATAAACCCTTACGAGGTCCTGTAAGTGTACGATGCAGCCTATTCAACACAATGATGCTATACATCGCCATTCCATTACGAAGACACGACGTCCGACAGACGTGCGGAACTTTCCTGGAAGCGCACGAGCCGGTTAATCTGATTAATAATGCGAAAGACTGAACGCGAGCACAGAAACGATCCTCGTTTGATCAGGGCGGCTTCGTAAGTTGTTCGTTTGGCACACAAATCAAAACCTTTACTCTGAACTCTTAGCTCCCCTGTCAGAATTAGACTAGAAATTGATAGAGGTGTTGATTTTGTTGGTAGTCATGTACAAAAACCGGCGTGTGAAGCAGTGATTTCGATCGTGTTGTGTACCAGGTGTACAGCTTATAAGAAGCCATGAAGCATGTAAGTGTTTCACTACGTTTTGCTTTCATATACATACCACGGAACATGGTTTTGTATGCCTCATGTCAGGGCCCCGTGGTAGCCGACATTTTTATGGGGCTAGCATAGAACCTGAATCGGAAGATAGGCCTCTACAAAAGGAAAAGGGCTATATCATTTGTGGCAGTAGTTGTCTGAAATAGTTTCGCTTCATGTTCATACGATTTCAGTTTCACTGCTTTTTCTACACCTATTATCGCCACCATCCTTACGCTGCGACCCTGATGAGATGTCCCGATTTCTTATTTGTCTACGATAATGTTATTGTACTGCAAGAAAATTTTGTACTGTAGCAAAAACAAGCGACTGGTTGAGCATGTTTTTAGCAGTTTCCTGAAAGGTCCGAATACAAGTCTAAAAAATTATTTCATGCGGTTTGTAACAACGTCACCTTGTTTTACGAATACCTCCTGGTTTGTACGTAGCATATACATTTGTACCTTTTTATCTATTTATTTCCTACACACGCATAAATTGTGACTCTGCACTTTGTAACCCTGTACTGAAGTCTTGCATGAATTATATTTTTATAACTGAATACTTTGTACCGATTTATTTTTCATTGCTCACATCCCTATGGGAAGACTTATAGGAAGTTTATTTATGAAGGACGGAATTAAAACGCCTCACTGAAAACGAGAGTAACGTTGTAGAAAGCGACAATACTTTTAATGTACTGTGCAAACAGGTGCCATCGACAAGCATCACGAAATCAGCAGTTCTTGCCTGGTGCATTCTGTTTTCGTCTGATGTACTGAACGTCACAGTTCAAGCAGACCAAAGTGAGTCTCTGTGCCAGAATAAACCCGACTCGACGACCTTTTTCATACCAAGAGAGCTGTTCTTTTTTTACAGGGTGCGGACAAAAGGGATCGTCAAAATACCGCATCGTTGGGGGAGTGGAAAGCGACGTTGGTGCCTGGCCGTGGATGGTAAGTACATCAAGTTTATTAATACACAGGAATTCCTGCCTCGTCTGCCGATTCCAGTAACTGCGTTGTTCTTCTTCGTTCCTTTTTGAACATGCAGGTCCGTGGCTCGTTTTTTCCAAACGTTATTGTTCACATATTCTTTAGCTGTAACAAAAACTTGTGGATAATGAAGTGTCTCGTCCGTTACGAACAGGCGCTGCTATATCTCCCAATTGCAAAAGGCGCGCCGCTGGAACCAGCCTGCGGTGGAGCACTGATCACGCCCCGACACGTACTCACGGCAGCTCATTGCCTGCGAGATGAAGGAAGCAATACGTGAGTCTAAGGGAGCGTTTCTTTTAGTGTCAAAGTTATACTGAATCTAGTTTGCGATGAAAGTGATGAGCGAGATGACATGTTGAGCCTCCCTCTGTTTGTAATTGCTGTGAGATCCCGCAGATCGAATGCCTTTCTCTTGAAGCCTTTTTGTTCCATGCTGGAAGCAATTTGAAATTAAGCACTATGCTGAGTCATATGCCAATATGTTCCACGTACCCCCCCCCCTTTTTATTTTTTTGCATATTGTGATTTCTCTGTGATTGCGCGTTGAACATGTGCTGCTATGAACATGTCGGCATGCTCTCATGAGGACTGCCGACAAGAAACTTCCGAGTGCTTTTCTTTATTACACTGACGATGATTAGCTTATCCTACCGTAAGGCTCAGTTTCGTTCTCTACCTGTTTCTGTCTTCTTTTGTTGGTTGGTTATACAAAACACTGGGCGCTATGGCCACGCTGCAGAGCAGGCTTTCTAGATGTGTCTCAGATGAAACCCTGGGTCGAATAATTTGAGAATGGCGTCAGATATGGAAAAACTTTCGCTTTCAATATCTTTGATGTGTCGTTCATTAACCATGTAGCGTGGCATTATTGTGCGCGTGTAGTTATTATTGCGAGTAATTAATTGGTTTCTTATTACATGCGGCTATGTGAAAATTTAAACCTAAATTGTTGGTGGGTCACAATGGGATTCCGAATTTCATAGTTATGGGATATGCTGATGGGGTCAGCCCAATGTTGTGTTACCAGTATAATTTTTCCTTGTCGTCTGGAATTTTTCCTGAACGTTGGAAGAAATCACTGCTAATATTGACCCTAAGTAAGAGCCGTGAGACTTGCAACGTTACAAACTATCATCTTGTGTCACAGCTGTGCTGTTTTTCGAGGCTTTTTGAGATGATTTTACGTGTCTGACTATCTGTCTATTTCAGTAAGAATATAATTCCTTGTCAACGCTAATTTTTCAAAGTCCGTGGAATCGAATTTATCTACATTTATGTATGACATTTCCCTTTACTTAAACAATCGATAAGAAATGGGCACAGTGTACTTTGATATCACTAAGGCAAGTTTGACAATTTGAATCATTCTCTGTTTTTATACAAGATTGAATGTGGCGATCTAATAATAATAATAATGATTGGTGAGTTTATTCGCGAGACAACTGTGGTCATGAGCGACGCCACAGGGTAGGACGGCGGATAATTTAGACCACCTGAGCATCTTTTGACGTGCGACGGAACTCTCGACAACCTATCAACAATTTATTTTGAATGGTTCCACAGTTATCTGTCTCGTCACACAAATTTTGTTTGTGCCTCTGGTAGACTATCCAGTCCTTTTATTTCTGTATCAGATGTGCCCCAGCGTAGCAAGTTGGGGCCATTGTTATTCTTAGTCTACACCAACGACGTTCTGTATTCAGTACAACACTCAAGTATGCTGTTACTTGCCAATGATATCCAAATATTTCGCTCAGTAACGTCTGTGACTTAATGTGTAAGCTTTCAATCAGATGTTTTATAAATCGCCAAGTAGTGTTTACGAAAGGGTCTCGTTCTAAACCAGTCGAAAACAAAGATGGTGACATTCACTCGACGTCCTGTAAAACGTAGAAGTGGGTGATATACGTGACGTTTTGAGATAATACATTGAACTTCTGTGAGAGAGTCTCAACAGCTCGCGCTTCGTAACTCGTTTAGCCAGGGAACTTTTCAGCCCACCATGCGTCATCAAGTTGTACTTGCCACTTGTCTGAGGCAAACCTGCCCTAGCAGCAGAATGTACTGAAACTCAGGCGCAATAGGGGTGAACGGATGAATCAGGATTAGTTTTGTAGGTCGTGGCACGTCAGAAAGACCCCCAGCAGCACAATAAACTGAAAGCCGGGAGCATTAGAGGTGGACGGGTTGATCAAGATTGCTTTCACAGCTTGCAGTACGTAAGAGAGGCAGCCACAAAGCGATAAAACTGCCTGACGACCACCCCTAATGCACCTGACTATCACGAACGAACGAACGAAGATAAATA
>JARGYV010093017.1:0-21677 GCA_029532675.1 Ornithodoros moubata
TATCGGGAGAGAAAATGCAACAACATATATTTTTTTCATAAAAATCCACGACTATGACCCGGCCAGCCTGCCTGAATCGGCGTGGAACCGGCCTCATGTGCCTTCGTACATGCAATTAACGGTGTACGCATTATTAGCTCTTTTAAGGTGGTATCTCCTGTTGACGTCATGTCACATCAACCTTATGACGGCGCTACAAAATGTATCGATGAATGGAAGAAGACATACTGTTACCTTGCCGGACGAACACTTGGTTAACGTCAAGCAGAATATCGCAGCCCCCTATGATCATTCTTTCTATGGCCAAGTTCTTCCGGATGTTTTCGGTTTCGCTCACTTCGTCGTGCATTTGCTGCATGAGGACAGAAGAACCGCAAGTTAGCACGCGCACTGAAACTTAAATATTCAACCCAAGTTCGCTTGTAGTGTAAAGGAACGAAAACGGGAACATGCTGCACACTCGACTTGGCATCTTATGAAAATTTTCTACGGTGTCTTATACAAAATGACATACTCAACATCTGGACTGAAACAAACAGTGACAAAGTGGCGCATGAAGGTGACGATTGTTGTTCTACAGACCTCCCTTCTTCAAGCAGACAAAGCTGGACATATTGTGCAGGGGAAGGGCGCGCCACGTCGCAGATTGTGAAGCCAGTTGCCGAGTCTCAAAGAACGTCGAAGAAGAGGTGCAGAGCTGTCATCGAATCGGTGGATACCGTCCCATCGATAAACGGCAATATTTCGTCACCGTTCGTCTGGAGCTTTGTACTAGGCTCGTAAACTTCATTACAGAACAGTTTGTCTCGTATAACGGCTGTCGTAAGGGAAGGAGAACATCGCCATACACACGGCTGCTTATGACGTCACTATCACCCAGTTCTACGGGGGGTTTGTTGTGTCGTAAGTTATTGTAGCATATTACTCTTCCAATTTAATTGCATTCAGTTAAATTCACAGCTCTCATATAATAGAAGAAATATTGGCTGCGAAATTAAGGCATACCAAGGAATTACGTTCACAACGCTGAGCAGACACACAATAAAAGAGAATGACCGCCTTACCACGAGATTGCTAACTCGACTGTTATGGGGAGGTCCGGTGTCACTTCAGGACACTTAAGACACTTAAAAGCAGGTGAAATGACATTTATTAAGAAATGGAAAAAACATGGGAAAAACAGTGACATCTCAACAACCCTGTATACAACACCGACCTGTTAATACGGTAGATACTAGTGCAGAACAGGGATTTACAGCCAAACTTCCCGCTGTGTTTACTCTACAGGGTGATCATTCGTCTTTGGCAGCAGCGAAGCCGCTTGTCTTACCACGACGTTGTGGCTTCCCCGAATGAGTTACCGATACTCATCGCATGGCGCATTGATGTCCACTGTGGTATGCACTTTGGTGGCGGTTTTCATCTCTCCATTTGATTCGTGTATTATTTTTCGGTCCTTGATAGCGGAAATGAGAAAAACTTTCGTTGCGATGTGACTAAGTGTCTGTAATCTTGCTCCCCACCCCTATCTGTAATAATAAAAAGGTAATCGACAAATTTGACTTAATTAACATGTGCATACCTTAACAGCTTAACAGGTCCGGTGCTTTACACGCATGGCTACAATGTGCATAGGAATAACAGCAACAATGGAGAATCCTGACAGCAATATTCATACACAGCATGACCCGGAAGTGTGATTACACAACATGCTTGAAATATTTAAATAGATAGATGACATCTGCTTCCATAACAGCCTACAGTGTACAGGCGTTAAACTGTTCTGCAACCCACGCATAGGTTATAGAGTTATAGAGCACCAAGTCATATTGCATTTTGTACAACAATTCTGGAGGGAGCCAGGCCTTTCCGCAGACAAGGCGCAGGGTTGAAAACCGTTCTGCACACCATGATTATCAGCAGCAGCTCTGATAATTGAACAAGTGAGATAATTTTGTCATGTAGGGTTCGTCTGCGTAAACTGCGTAAATTTCACTAACAGTATCATCTACTTGCATCTGCTTTTAACTCGTTGTGGCTACCGGTTGATACATGCAAAGCGATAACTAGTTCGTTATGGTCCGTTATTATTATTATTATTTTGTGTGTGGAGAAAAATGTGTGGCTAATGGCCGGACAGGTGAAGGAAGAAGAAGAAGAAGAAGAATGGGTTACTGTGGAAAATGCACGGAAGTAGTAGTTTTCAGGAAGTTAAGGTAACAATTCGCCAGTGAAGCTGGTCAAGGGTTGCAACGGGAGGAGATGGAAGGACCTTGTTAGTCATCTTTATTCGGGTAGAGCTCGGCACAAAGTAGTTACAAAATTTGCAACGCTGTCAAGTCTGGAAACGACGGGCCATATTCACATAGCGAGTACTGCCATTAATACGAGAAATACGGCCAACTACTTCGCCCACAGCAGGACTCGCAAAATCTTAATTTGTTTCTTCTTAAATTTCATTTCATTACCGGTCGGCAGGTCAACCACGCATATTTCTTGGTCTTAACGCACAGATAGATAAATACAAGGAAAGGGACAAATTCTATCTGATGTTGGCTGATAGTGAAAAGTATTTTCTACAACCACCCTACGCCGTTATAGGCCTTCCTACTGCAAATTTCTCCGACGCCGATGGCCTTTTTCTCCAGCGTGCCATTACCGTTTCGAGACGAGCGCGCTTGTTAAGCGGTTTTAACGCAAATGGAGACATTATATTGACTTCTACCTCACATCAGGCGCCTCGATACTTTGAGCAAGCGGATTATGCCTTATAATGGGCACGGTCGTTCCTATAATGCGGGTCAACCATGGTTTAATGAAGTTGCACTCCGTCCCGATGGAATTACGCGCGAGCTTCTAACCTAATCTTGTCCTGCGTGACCTGATTTTATCAACGGCGTCAAAAATTCGTTCCTATGCGTCATCCTTGTCAGTGCTATTCGCTGCTGTGCAGGCCTTGGTTACCTTGGCAGGATACTTCGGTGAGCTAGCCAACGGGACCAAAGACCGAGCTGCCATACGAAAACTAAATCAACGATTCGCTTGCAAGGTATACGTCTGGTGAAATAATAATAATAATAATAATAGTAGTAGTAGTAAGCTCGTCGCAATAATCTCGCATTGTAATAGTTATAGGTTAGAAACCCAATGTTGCTGCGGTAAATTAGGCGCCATCGGTTACAAAAAGTGACGTTTATTTATTTATTTTGTCACGTAGAATACACGACATTGGAGGAGAGGCGAAAAACAACATAGCTGCTTTTTGCTTACTGCTATAATGCACCTCTATATCTGACTTAACGGTACGTTAAAGTAATTTCCAGTGTTTTGACGACGTTCCCGAACTTGTCAGGTAGGAAGCATTGGAAAATTTGCTCTCAAGTAAGAACGAGTGCCCTCAACATGGTGTGTTGTTGGTATTATTTCTTATGCGTGTGTGCATGTGTGTACGTTTTTATTTACTCAAGAGATTTTCGTAAGACTTCGAAGACAGCGTTTCTAGGGGCCCAGGTCAAGATTGATTGAGACACCCTGTGCATGTACCTGCTACAACGCTGGGTAGACTTTCTCGTTAATTCCTGAATGATGCAAACTTCTTGCCGTTTGGGGAGAGAGGGAGAGAAGGAGAGAGGCAGAGAGAGACAGAGAGAGAGAGGAGGAGGAAGATAAGGAGGAAGAGGAGGAGGAGGAAGGAAGGAAGGAAGGAAGGAGAGGGGAGAGACGGCTAAACACCCAGGCGGCTCGGTAGTCTTCATTTAGTGTCACAGACTGACCATATTGGTCGAAGTTATCACAGGAGTATACATAGTCGCAACTCGCGCCTTTGCGTGCCGATAACTATACCGTTTTCATCTCCTACAAAAAGGAAACAAAAAACGTTCGTGATACTAAATATCGTGATACTAAATTCTGCAGCAGTCGGTTCCCACGCTCGCTATTGCGGCGGTTGCATTTAATTAAATTTTTCTACTGCAGATACAAACGAAATTTCTCCTTATTACTAGAAGCTGCACGTATACTGAACATTAGGAACACCAGTCGGATATCAGAAAATAAAAGGCTAACTTCGTTTCGGAAGAAGGTAGTTAGTCTCAACCTTAATTCAGGTACGAAAAGGAGGGATCTAATATGCAGACAGACTTTCATTCTTGATGGGCATCGTGCGCGTGGAATAAAGCTTACAGCCATAATGTAAGAATCATGTCGGCATGTGCGAACGGGCGCTTCCGCAATATATAAGATAGCGAACATAAAATTAGATTTGTAACGCGCTGCGTCTTTTTATTTCTTTCATTTATTGGTTCATTTTATTGCGTTGATGAAATTTTATAGAAGAAAAAGCAAAATCTAGAAAAGAAACGCACGGGTTGGTGGGGAACATGAGTTATCTCCATAAAACCTATGGGCCGGTAAATTTGCTGGGCCGGAAAGAATCTGACTGGTGCCCGACATAACCAACATGTTAATCACATTCTCGTTACTGACCAGGTACAATATCAGTAACCTCCATGCAAGCGAAATGGTACCTTATAAACTGTTGGGGGAAAATCGTACAGACGAATAAATGCATAGGCGTCCACATCACTGTTCTTCGGTAGAACACATTGTATATCGCGTGCGGAGAAGAAGAGTGTGCAATACACAGACTTATCACAGCACATCAGTGTACGTGTGTATACGCGGTAGGTACTAAACGCGTTTCAGAACGTGTGCAAAAGTCAGTTAAAGTAGTGCGCATAACAGTCGAAGAGAGAAAAATTGACACGAGAGGAAAAGTGTGTGTAAATATTGAACAACATTATTATTGTCTGTAGGAAAGATGTGTGCATTACATATATACGAGAGTGCCGTCTTAAATGCTCTGTCTGATTACAAGTACTTTCGCATCGCCTGCATAGTCTGCAGGATAAGCAGATGTGAGTACGTTGTTGGAACTCTGTTACAGGACTGTCACGTCTGTGCCTGGCACTTCAGTGCGCAATGTGTATGTCGTGCTATTTTCTTTGGCACATTAGTCGGGTTAGCGATCGTCCGTTCGGTAAGTAATGCTATTCGTATTCAACTCCCCTACCATCAATTGAGTAGTCAATGTACGCTGGCGTTAACTATTCTCCCAGCCAGCTCAACAATGCCACGTAATTGTGAGCCCCGTAGTAAACAGTGTCCGCAAAAAACTGTCTCTCAAGCAGAGTTAAGTGCGAGCACAAGTTCAGCGATAGAAATGACATCATTCAGACACTTTCTACATTGACGAAGCCGGCAACGTGTGATGGCTATTGCAATGCGATAGCTGTTTTCAGATTTGCATCGTACTCAAAGGAAGGCAGGTACACGTTGCAAATTTTTCACATGTGGCCGCATTAATGTAAAACATGTTCAGCATGGAAGCTCACACAATGCTAGTCATCTCATCACCTCACTGAGCAGAGATGACTACAAATAACCACAAAAACTGGCTAAACTAAATAACGACACGAGAAGCTTCTGCTGTGGACACGGTAAAATATGCAAATGCACAGCAATTAACTTGTGTTTGATTTAGTGTAAAGTAACGTGATGGTCTAAACGTAATAAAGAAATAAAGATTTCGAAATACAGTGGAGCACAGCAACAGGAATACAATATTATACGTAGGTATACCCTAGTTACACGAAGCTTATTCTAAATGCAACATGCAATTTCTTAGAAAAGTTTCAAAAGAGTTTCCTTTAGACTCAATGGTACGTTTGGACAGGAAAGGAAAGCACGTGATAATGCAGATATAGGTCCCGCACACCGCGTCGCATGATGAATTACTATTGCCAAGGGTAAGACCCAAATTCTGGTCAAACACTTAAAATAGCAAACATACAAGAGCAGAGAAATAAGCGAAGAACTCATTCCACACGACTTGCATAGCACCGCAACTGGCAAAGTACATCCCAATTATTAGTGTAAGTATTCTAATAAAGGGCAATCTATTTAAAGGCGAGATATCGTTCGACAAAGTAACGTAACATAATTTACCGACCTGTATTTTTCCCAAAACATAGGTATAACAGACGCAAGTAATTCAGGACAATCGGCAAATGTCATAAAAAAAGAAGAAAAGTAATGGTGGGGAATTTCGTGTAACCAGGGCATTTTACATGACCCGCGAGTATCATCCTCGAGCTCCGTACTTCTCCGCCGCTGTTTGAGGCAGCCCACCAATGACAGGGCAGTGTTTCATTTGCGTCATCAGCCAATGAGCATCGCGTACAGGTCGTACGGAGTTCGTGTCCGATACTGCGTGTCTGTTACGTAAGGGGTGGAGGGGATACACAGAGGCGGAGACGTACGCGGGAGAGCTCCTCGAGTTTCGCTCGGGCGGTCTCCAGGCTTCTGCGTTCCACGTGGTTGTGCGGTGTGTGCGCCAGCAGCTCATGCAGGGTGATGATGTAGCGGGGAACCTGGAAACGACCACAAACGTCAGAACGCGGCGCAGCGAACCACCGCTAAAATCACTGCAGTCGAGAAAGTGCGGCAATCTTCTGATATTGAGCTTGGGACAACTGTCGCAGCCGCAGGAAAGTCTTTCTTTCGTGGCTTTGACGACTGACTGCAGTTTATTTTTGGCCTAACGGCGTAGGCAGCAACATGCCGCAGCACCAGCGGGCATCCGACACAGCAGAAAGGGCACAGTAAAAGTTGCAGTACTTAAGGAGATGCAGTGACTTTAGCTCTGGCTAGAGAATAGCATCATATACACAGAATATAATGGGACGCCGCGCCTGCATGAGTGTCCAACCTGTATACGCCAGTCATGTATTTTCTACCATAACGTTTGGGGTAATGAAATGAACTTCCCACTAGCTCATCACACTCTCCGAAACAGTAGACAGAGCTGCTGCCTTTGCAGCCTACACATATATAGTCTTCACCTGTCATTAAATTGCTGTTATTCATCTTCCTGCACGCAGCATCTGCATTGCGCCTACTGCAATTAATTTTCTGCCGTGCGCGCGAGGCATATTCCGAAAATGAAGTGCTTTGCACCACGAAGTATAGCGCCTATAGTACCAACAGTCCCCGCGACCATAGAATACAAACATATAAATCGCTCACTTTCACTATCGTTCACTCTAAAACACTCCAGTTCATTGCGTTTCGAATGTTTGCAGCGCACAAGCACGGCAGCATCATGAACATACATGAATACATATATGTACGCACAGGAAGTCGTTTTTCTTTGGCTTTTTTATAACAAAACACTCTCGGAAACATTTCAGCATATATTATATATACAAGCAAATACTGTAGAATACTGTAGTGTCGTAGACGACTCTGTTATGTTGCAATGTACTACTCGTTTTGTTCCCTTCTTAATATATCACTCTGTACCCACCCCTACCAGTACCCAGGCAGAACCTACAGTGACGTATAAATAAATACAACAGAAATGCAGAGAACGCCCGGAATAAAACTCTTTATATGTAATAAAAACTTGGATTATCGAAAAAATAGTTCCAGGTCAACGACAGACGCGCAGTCGAAGCTTCCAACATCGCCAACTCCTCTGACTTCATGTAAACACAGAGCGTCGCAATACCCTCTGCTTCTACCAATCACGCAGGCGAATTTAATATGTCTGCATACGAGTGTTTCTTTACGCGACTGGCTGAGAGCCTATGTACCGCTCGTGGCTTATTGAGCTATGTGGCAACGAGGAGGCCATAATGAAAGGGATTACCTGATGCATGGGGTAGGTGAGGAAGGTCTCGAGAGTCCGACCCTGCAGCAAGGTCTTCTCTTCCAGCCTCTGAAGAATGGCGGCGAATTTCTCTCGTTGCTTGCACTCGGCCAGTACTTGTAGACTGTAGTGATGGTTGCGAACGTATTCCTGGTAGATGGTCAGCATCGGAAGGAGCATATCGAACAGATCTCCTGTGCGAAGCCAAAGGCCAACGGGGGATCCCACATGTCTTGCATCCCCAGTTCTTTTACTTATGCATGAACCCTCAGCCCATGAGCCCCTCACAGCTACGAGGTGGCAGTTCTGGCAGAATTTGCGCGCAGGTTTTTATTTAGTACTGTTGTCATGGGTGTAATTAAGACAACGCCAGAAAGTTCAACGCCCAAGAAGTCAGCGCCCCTCAAACGAAAATGCAGAAACCTCAGTTTTCACTTTCGCGTATACTCCCCTTACTCGTGCGACAACAATGGTGCCGTTGTTCGCCATGTTTCACGTCTGCTTTGAGTAAACGAGACGAGCACACAGTGCTACAACAATGTTTTTTTGTTGTTTTTTTAATTTTATCCGGCTTGATCAGATTCACCCAAGAACATATCATCTATGCTGCTTCTCCTGCGCAGTATAGTGCAATGTAGTAAGAACAGTCGTTACAGGAATGCCTTTCACACGACATGATTTGATTGTATTTAATTTTAATAAGTGAAGGAAAGATGTATTTATCAGACGTATAATCGATCTATTTTACATTTTATGTACGATGACTTTTGCTACGAGTTAATTTACACACTAAAAAATAAAAATAAAACCTGGATAACGACCGATAGAAATTAGTGAAACTAGCTTTTACATCACGCGATGTTTTAGTTGGATGTCTACGGGTACAACATCTGACATTTCAGAATACACGTGGCTTCTTGTAGCTTGCTGATACCTATCACAAGGAAGCAACTTTTTTACATAACCACTACTGATGAAACTGTAAAACGTTTGGACCTGTAATACCGTACACAAACTCTTTATATTGCGAAAACGTTTCTACGTTCACCCTAGACAAGTTTAACGAAGCTCTTCCACGTCCTTGTTTTCTACCATCTCATGACACCTGACACGCTCATAATTATGCTGCTAAGCTCAAGGACAGCTCCTAAAGTCACGTTTTGGAATCAGTGTTGGTAATCAGCTCCATCCTTCCATCCCTGTCCCACTGACCGCCGTCCTTGGCATATGCGCACGAAAAAGCACAAACGAGCCTAAAAACAAACCGCGGCACTAGTTACTGTTGCCAAGGAAGACAAATTGCTCTCCAGCTTCGCAGTCGCCGAACTAACGAACCGAAGCTGCAAACGCATTCGACCATCATTGAGCATCGCTGCTGTGATCCACCATGTAAAGCTATTTCCCCAGTGACCAGTCGGCCGGATGTCGTGACTCGACACTGTCGGCGTTAAGCCTTTTTTTCTTTTTCTGGCAACGTCCCTGACACGAGCAGACCAGCGCCAGTTCCCCTCCCCTTCCTTGAGGGAGAGAAATCATCGTTTCACGGCAGCTCTCGACGCGCGGTGCTCCTTTTCTTCTCTTTCTGCTTCCGTGGTTCTTTTTGGGAGGAGGCAACAGGGTACGCAAGGACGAGAAAATATATGTTAGGAAAAAATATAGTTTATGGAGGCTCAGGTTGAAAAGGGGGGCCCCGTCCGGCGAGTGCTTCGGTGGAGCGTATTGGGAATAAATGACCCTTAAGCGTGGTCCGTCCGAAGGTCTTTTGAATAAGGACCACTTCCGCAGTTAGAACGATAGGGCGGAAGCTAGAAACCAGTGAAAGAGAGAAAGAGGGGGCTCTAGGCAAGAGGAACGTGTGACATACGTGCATTAACTCGCTGTCACCAGGAGTTACAACCCTAATGTAAATAATACCCCTGCATATTATTTCGATGTTTCTACACAAGTTTTTAGGTGCGTTGTTGCGTTCGCCTTAACTTGATGAGTAAGAAGCTTTCCTGACATTTCCACTGTAAGGCGAGTAACACGAATATACAGACGAACACCCGTATAACCAATGCAAACATGAACAAACGCTGTGCTGGATCTTCCTTTTCTCCTTTAGTTGCTTTGTTGGGAACAATAAGGTCCAAGTGGAATGTGATGTTACGAGCACTTCATGGTTCGTTTTGTTTTGTCATATCTAGCTTCGTGCCGTCTGGTCTACTTATTACCTAGTATAGCGTACCTTGTTTATAGCGAGAAACAGATTCGCGGAACAGCCCATCCCTTTTTCCCTTTCATGTGCGTCATATTGCGTCATTGCTTGTCGTTGTACTTCTTATCACATCTATCTACTTTAAATTTGGATGCTTTTACGGGTGGCGGCAGAAGTGCAGTCGGTAGGTCTTCTCATGCCGTAAAAAAGACAAAAAGAAGAAAAAACGGGGCTTTATGGCTGGCGCCGAAGCCACTGCGGCAGTTTCGCCCTTTGTCTGCGACCTCGTTGCGACAGTTTAGTACCCGTTAAACTTTCATGCAGCCATTGGTTGTATCAATTTATGTAAAATTACCGCAAAATGACGCAACGCATCAAACAACGTAAACACCAAAAACATTCAGGAACCGCTCGGGCGGTTTGCCAACGTTGTTCGCTGAAATGATACCCACGTTGCGACATTACTTGAACTCAGGGAGTTGAGTTTTTGTAGTCTAAAAAAAAAAATGTTATCTCCCAACAAAATAAATTGTTTTGTAATGAGCCGTTAGAAAGTTACAGCGTTGTAACGTTATTCTAGCTCAATTTCTCTTCAGGAAATTAAGCTATAAAGCCGCCACTACTGCACTTAATTTCACCTACATTTTAGTACGAAACAAAACACAGTTGCAGGGCTCTCTTATTTCTAATCAACAATGCCCCTAGCTTTCTGCATAATTTTCAGTGCTCGAATAAAAACGGGGGACTGTAATGTTCTGTAACTTACCTGTGTGAATCAGTGTTTTTTTTTTTTTTTTCGGCTTTACCCTTCATTATTTAAATTTTTTGCTAGCAGCATAGTTCTAAGCGTACAACATTTATATTTTCCCGTGTGCTCCGCAGCCGTGAGCTTCGAGCGCCACAGACCCTGTCGGCAATCCATTGCAAACTTTCGAGGAATAACCTGCAGCCAGGTATACATCAGAAGGGCTTTGAAGTTAGGTTGAGCCCATAATACTATTACGCAACGGCGTGTCGTGCGAAAGAGAAGTAAGATCGACAAAAAGAGTAGAAAGTGTGCTAGAGTGTGATAGATTACAGGTGTAAGGATTGAGAAGATGTCGGCTATGAGGGCACGTCGAGACAGGTCGATCGAGGGTATCCAGAAAGCCCCTATAGCGCAGCGCGAATCGCAAGGCGAATCTCTCAGGAGAAAGACTGCGAAAGGCTAGGATAAAGTTTATTTTGATGCTGTGGTGGGTTGCTTCTTTTACGATAGTCTCATGAAAATGATAAATATGCCCGCGAAAGTTCACGTTAGGATTTGGGTGCATTAGGACTAAAGGGGGACAACACATTGGCGTCGTCGTTGGGAAGTTAATATAGGAATCCACTATTTCTTGATTTTTACGTCCCATTTCATAGCAATCATATGACGGTTACCCATGTTGCTGTTCGTTTTCTGCCTTCGAAGAGGGAAACGAAATTCGTGGGGATGTGTGTTTCAATAACTTAGCACACGGCTTGAATGACAAAAAAGAAAAGAGATCAAAGTTTAACACGAACCGAACTTGTCTAAACTTCGAACTACTCTGGATGATCTCCTTAACATAAAAAGACGAAGTAAATAAATAACGGTAGTGCATACGCGATTAATTCGCGTGAATCTATATATTTTTGCACTCAGTAACCAGCATAGTGAAGCCCAACACCTTCGAGCAGTCGCAAAAGAACAGCTACCTGGCCACGTCTGTGCAGCGCTATAGTGCCGAGTGCATTATACCAGATCCGCAATATTAAGCGAACAGCACAGGGAGGATGCGGCGCAAGCGCTGACGCCTCTGGATTGAACGGTACGCCAGCAATAAGGGCTTACGTTACAGTTCGCAGGGTCTCCTCGGCTTTGAATCTAATAAACGACAGTACATCTAATAAAGCTAATAAGCCGTCCTCGACGCGGGTGCGTAGAGAAGTATGAGATGGCCATGTGTTTGCCTCCGTGGCTTCTTTTGTCCCCAGTTATTGATTCAGAACGTCTGGGTTCTTTCGCTAAGGTATTGACGGATTTCGCGCCGTGTCGTCTTTGCCAACGCGTCGCCTGGTTGTTCTTTACATGTTCGCTGAATGATGGATTGTTTTCGTCTTGGGAGTGATATTATTCGCTGTCGAATAATGGCCCTATTTTGACCTTTCTTTGCGTTAGGCATCGGCCATCGAATAGCGTCGAGACTTGTTTTTGCTTTCCTTTGTCCAAGCATATTGCGTGTTGTTTCTTTTTCTTCACAGCCGTAGGGTGACCGTGTCAACTCTATCAAGTGTTTTGTTACAGTTTATGATGCTGTTATATACACAGTAGTTGCAATCGTTACTGCGTATGGCACGTGTCACTTAGTCTATAAACAGCAAAACGTGTTAACCATTGGCAAGAAAGTTAGGAAGCGGACAACACATGTTACCTGACTACAAGACAAACTCATTCAAGACGGTGTTGCTACGGCGGACACTACACCCGCGTCCTTAAAAGGGGATTTTGTTCATTTTCTCTGCAGTTGTATTTCGGAGGCAACATTTACTAGTTATCCTCATTTGCACGAGACAACATTTTGTTTGTTTTTTCTAGCTGTTGATATTGCCTTTACCACTAGGCTGTCAGCAACTGTACATAGAGGATGAGAAAGCATATAATTTTCTTGTTTCCTTTAACCTGTGGAGCCTGCGCCCAGCCCCATTGGGATATCATCGCCGGAGCCTAGTGACCATGTCACGCGGACCGGGGGAACGAAGAAAAAGGGGCGGACCGGGGGGGCCAAGGACAGAAGGCTGCGAACCCGGGGACTGTAACTGTGACTGCAGCCATTAAAAGCGTTATGTTCTAAAGCTTTTGTCTCTGCCGTGCTTCCTTCTCCGACGGACGAGCGTGGGACCCCCGAGAAGTGGGACCGGCTGCCTGCTGGCCTGGACCGGAGGCAGTCGGGGTGGTTGAACCAATTCCACAAATGCTACGAACGATGGGACTTGTCAGGGCATTTGAAAACAGGCGAACATGTCTAGCAAATAAAGTGGTACGAAGATTCCACGAAGCACATGCTTGCTACCTGCACCGGATAGAAAACCTAGAGGCATCTTGTCTGTGCTACGCCACAGCCACATTTTCCTTCGTTTTGCTATCTCTGGCGTTAGACTGAAAAAAAAACACTTTCATTGCAAGAAACAATGAAAAAGACCAGCCTTGAACTCGACAATAATGGCTTCCACCCAACGAAATAACGCACAATGTATCACAGTGCTGCTTTTGAAGAACTTTCCCCAGAGCCATTAATCCTCGAATACAACGAGCTCATTATCAAGCGCAGCTACTCCTGTCTTTTAATACTGCGATATTTTTTAGTTGTTACTTTCTTTTTTGAAATTCTCGCAAACCCTCATGTCCACGAGACCCGTATATCATTGTACACGCGGTCAAAAACGTGAATGCTCCAGATCCACCCGTTGTCAGCATTGACTTATAAATGACTTACACACTCATTCCTCGGGTCACTTGCGGAGATCACCTCAAGAAATCTTTTTGATCGATAGAGTCATTCCAGTGAAAAAAAAAAAAAAAAAAACTAAAACAACAACAAAGCTGATTTAATCTTGGCCCACTTTAATTAAGTCGCGAACCGGGCTGGAAGCTTTTGAGAGTTTTTCTTCTTTTTTGTCGAGGCAAAACCAAGCCGATCTAAACGACTTGGAGCTAATTGTTTGCGGTTCACGAAACATTCAGAGTCTCATCTGTAAATTGTGGGACGTTGCATTCAATTCATGAATAACCTTGTCTTTTTTAAAATATATTAATTATCTAACTTTATCTCTCTTCTTTATGATTGAAAGCTCGTTTACCCTTTTTTTGTTTCTTTATTGCGACCCCTTCGAGACGAGTGAGCGGTTTTTTTCTTTATCAGATTTTTCAAGGATCTCTTGATAAACTTTGATGTCTGCGCAGAATGGGAAGGATGATTCATTCGGTGCCCTTCTTTATACAGTGTAGCGTTTTCCTTCTCTCTCCTAATGTGAGTATTTGAGGAGATTGTTTATTTTCTACCAAGTAAACCGGGTACAAGTAACGACAGGCCGTTATTTAAGCGTGCGCCTACGCCAGATGCGTATTTGTAAACGTGCGTCCCTTGTAAAACCGATGTGAGAATCAATATGTACTAGAAGCAAAGAATAAGTTCTGTGTTTGCCCCTGTGAACTGTCGTCGGGAATTTTTCTCTTGTGTAAGTAATGTTGCGAATAGTCAGACGTGATCTTTTTACCTTTTTTCTTAGTTATATTAGGTTTCATTTTATTTCATTTCAAACAAATATAAGAATTTGCCTCATCGATAACGCAATCTTCCTGCAATACAGCTGCTGCAGTGACAGAGATAGCTAGTCAGGATAGATAAGATGGTGCCGGATATGATATAATTTGCTTTTCTAGAACTCTTTCTATTTGCTTTACTTACAAGTTACAATGGCGGCGTTATCTTGTGAATCCCTGAACATTTCCCAGGGGTAATAAATTATTGTGGCGAAGCTACTTCCAGAGCAATTTGCGCTCCATCCCTGAAACTGTACGCCTCGCTTAGAAGGCAATTTTGTCGAGAACAATGAAACAGTGAAGCTTCCTTCACAGCTGATTTTCTCACACTTTAATAGATAGTTACTCGATACGTACTCAATATACTCAAAACAGAAAATGAACAGCAGATTCTCGCCAGGACAAACTAGAAATAAATTACTTAACTGCCTCATTCATTATTCAAAAAGGAACTTTCACTTTGAAAAAATAAATAAATAAATAACTGTATGAAGCTAACAGAGAAATAAGCACAGACGCCAGCTTCTGTTTCCCCTTTCTGTACATATCATACCTCGCTCACCAAACTTTCTGCTGTGGAATTGCTTTTTCTCAGGAGTAACTTCCCGACATGAACGCGACACACGGAGTCACGCTGCCTTGAACGCCTGCGGGGGAAATTAAGGAAACGCGTTCCTTCGACCGCAACAATCAGGTCATCCGTATAGAACGTGAAACTTATGCTGCATTAAAACTCAATTATTACCACGTTGCGTCTTTCCCTCCCATCCATAATAACCTTCAAAGCGAGAGATACAAGCTTATTCCGTTATCATTTCTCGCCCGTGGGTATCAAGCAGCGAACGGCGTCGGCTTCCTCTGAACGACGCCAACTGGTTTTCGGTACTGCGGCGAAATTCTAAAGCCTCTACAACCACTTACTTGACGCGTACAATAAGTTGTACAATAAGGTAATTAACAAGTGCAGATGGTGTTAATCATTTTGATGTTCACTGAGAGTATACCCTTGCATGTCTCCAGCCTTCCCGTTAGGGAAGCCGAGGCGCCATGCCGTTGCCGAACGAGCACTGAAAACCAGAACGTCTAAATCCTGACAGTATCATTATGCCGGACACACACTCCGGGACCGAACATCACTGCAAGCTTTCATGCATGTATGCAACACTGTGAAGACGGTCAGGCGGCATGAGCAGACACGAGTCTTTCGGCAATGCGATGCAACATTCATGCAAGCGAGCTGTAGGCAGAGAGGAGGAGAATAGAAAAGAAACAAATATCGTAGACAAGGTAGTCAGAGGTGGTACAGTGTGGCCGAAGGAGGGATGGGCACAGAAGAAAAGGCGATGAAACAAAAAACGAAAGGCAATGCTACTACTTTCTAGGGCGGCAAAAAGCAACGTAGTGATTGCCACGAATACCGCTCCCTGAAGCGCTGGTCACGTCTCGAAGATTCTGCCGGAGAAGTTTGGTTTCTTTTTTGTTTGCCCCTTTCTTTTATCATATAAGGCGGTACTAGTTTCTACGACGTTAGCGCTAGTGACTGCTGTTGTCTGTATCTGCGGAGACGACGCAAAAGTGCATTGCTGGATACGTCTGACGTGTAATATGGCTTTCAACGTCGCGGTTCTCCTCTTATGGAGGCTGCTATCAATAGATGGCTGGCAGGCAGAGCTCGTTTATATCGTAGTTTCTGAAAATGCGTTTGGTGCCGCAGCGCCTGTCATAATGCAGGCGATATCAGTGACGGTGGTGGTGTCGATACTGCTTCTCGCATCTGGTATTGATAGGGGCGGAGAACGTCACCAGTAGTGCGTGGTGCACAGGTGTATCTTAAGCCGACCTCTATGGCCAAGGGTACGCATTACTCGTAAGAGGGAAAAGCTCGGGAAACTTATACGCCTTAGTTCGTAATTGAAAAATCTTAACATTTAATACTGTTACCAGACGACGCAATCATTAGCGTACCTCTTCCATGTTGTCCCGCGACACCACGTTTTTTGGGACCGCAGAACCGTGTAGGGCAACCCGTTATATAGCCATATCTGTACTTTATGGGAAACGGACTCGCTATGAACAATTAAATGTACAACACTAAAGTAACCTGTGGGTGTCCACGGTCGTGTGCGAATTACAGGCAGTCCTGGAAACTTTCCCGGCAAAATCTGGAGACGCGATCTCCTTTGCACACTCAACATGAAGACACTGGTACGGCGACACCGAAAGAAAGCAGCCCGCCTCTAAAATTAAACGAAAGAAAGAAACACTGCACACTTAGAAGGCTATAATATGGGCTGTGGCTGCCAGAGAAGTGTCTGTGTATGTCGGTTCTGTTTGGTCGTGTGGTCTCGGCAGGATCAATCCGCCGACGTAGAAAATGTGGCTTCATTTTATCGTATTCCCCATGGTCGTGTGTTCAAGAATCAATGTTAGGCAATGTTTTAAAATCAAAATCAGGGCCAGTAAAAAGCTTTTTTCTTTTCCAGTGAGAAGGCAACAGTGAACGGGATTTGCATTTTTGCTTTTGCCGCTGAAACGCAGAAGAGTCATCGCCACTGTCACCGACGCTTCACAGACTCGTTCTGTACTCCCCACCCCCTTCCGTCTCCGAACGAAACATCCTGCACTAACTCTGTCCTTGTTTAATTCCGTCTAAATCTTAACCGAATTCTCGGTGCCAACAGCCGCCAATAGAAGAGCTACGTGGAGGATGAACAAGCAGCTGTCGCCAGGCAACGGTGCACTTTCTGCATTTCTTCTGGATCTCTCGCGTCACAAAATAACAGAACGGGAAAGAACTTCTTTTGTGATGCAAAAGAGGGGAGAATATCGTGTGTCAGCGCGAACTCTGGCAATGCGGTGTAAGCGGACACTCGCATAAAGCCGCCTACAGCTTTGGAGGTACTTTAATTTGGATCAACGCAAGGAGCGGAAATGGAAGTAGGCACAATCCCACAACTTTCTTTCAAGCCACTCCGTATATATATATATTTTGAGGTTGACGCTGGTGAACAGTTTCACTTCTCTGAAAACAGCGAAAACTGCGCACCAAGATTGATGCTGTTGGGAATTTGATGCCATTCATTTTTCCTGTCGCAAATACAGAAATGATGAATTCTCCGCCCGTGACAAATAGAGCAAAGAGCGGAAAAAAAAAAAAGAGAAAGGAGAACCTATACGTTTCACTACTAATGCCTGTACCTGACAGATTGCACGTAAATAGCGCGTACAAGCATCTCGGAAAAAGCATAGGGTTTCTGCGCGGCGAATCGCTTCTGAATGAAGAACGTAGATAAGATGCCGAAGCAAACGTGGGAAAAGATTAGGTAGCTCCACTCACTCCATATTTTGTTTATAATACCATACCATACCGTACTAGGTATCTGTATAAAAGCGGGGAGCTCTCGTAGCCTTCTCTCTGCCTTGTTTTGCTACGTTTTGAATCCCAGCATGATGTATTAAGGATATACTCAGGGCGACGGGGATCTCTCCTGTCAGTGGAAGGAAGAGAGTTCTCGCATATTGTTTCTGTCGCACTCCACGTAGGGCGGAAAGCATGACAGATGATGCTCTTGTATCAGGATAGCTATAGTGTGATGCGTTACTTGGCGTCTCCATGACTTACAAGCTTTAGCATGGGCACAACAACGAGATGTTGGGGCGACGTACACGTTCGCTTCGATGCTGCTCAAGAGATTGTCGACCTTTGTGCAGCAATATTCAGACGCACGGTGCGCAACATTGCGTTCAAAAGAGTGACCTGGAGTCGTACACCATTCTACTTTTTCTTGCTACGCTAGAGCTTTGAGCAGAAAGGAAAGGTAATAATGACAACATGTGATCAGTGAGCGATGACCGTTCCCGTTAGCGTGAAACATGATACGGCTTTCTGAGTAAGCAATCTCTAGACCCCCTGACGAAAAATCAACTCGACGAAGCTGATGATGATCGCAGAAAGAAAAAATATGGTGAGCTATTACCCTTTTCTCGACTGTGCGCGCATCCTGTGAGTTGAAGACTGTATCTATGCGAGTTTCCTAGCAGTGTACAGTACATGCTGTATATCAAGGACATAACAGCAGGTAAATTTTCTCCCAAGGAGGGTTAGAGTGACCCATGCAGTCAGGAGACTACGACGCTAGACGTCTTGCTTGATAAGTGTCTTCATGTGATGCCGAGAGATGATTGGTTGTGCCTTCCGTGTCACGTGTGTTGTGTTCGTTTCACAGTGTGTAGTGTGTTAGCCTCGTCCACTGTCTTTGCCACAATAAGCGCACAGAACACAGGAGGCAGCAGAAACGGGATCTCTTACCTGTACCTTCAAGAAAATGTGGAAGGGGATGGAGATAAGGAATTACCAAAGATAAACCTTCTGCCATAGTGCTTTTTGTTCTTTTTTTCTGATTTCAACGAAATGTTTTACCAAGGAGGTCGAAATGTCGAAGGAAGAGCTGCAACCAAACGGAAATCAAGTTCTAAAAAGACAACTGAAATTATCGACAGGAAGGGGAAGGTGACTATATGCTACAGAAGGGGGAAATTCAAATGAAGGAAAACGAAATATTAAGGAACAACGTAAGAAAGTATGTATTAGTGTATGTAGCGTGTGCGAATAAGAACCAGTACATTTATCCTTGGTTTTCTTCTCTCTCGCTCTTTTGGTTTCGTTTGCGACAGCCGACGAGGCATGTATGAGGGAAGTATGGATATTTGATTAACATTACCATCGTTATGTCTTGATATTATTTCATTCAAAAAGCCACTTTCTGCGGGTCCTCTAAAAGGTTAAATGTGGAACTGAGTGAATATAGTTGGCCTTCTTATGTGCTGAATTGAACTAAACTGACATATCTCAATTACGTTCATAATCTCAAACATATTTTCGACGACAAAGGATAGCTATGTGTGCGTGAGAGCTGGAAAAAGAAAAAGATACGGCCTTCAGTGACGTAGTGAAGTAGTTTATTTTTCTTTGCTTTTTCTTCCTTCGTATGTTGTGAAACAGAGCGAAGAACGAGTACTGAAGTGATGAAAAGAACGTAGGTATGAAACGAGTACAATAGACGAAAATAATAAAAAATACGGCAGGTTTAAATTTAGGGGAGACGGGAACACTTTAGAACATGTTTAGATCATGGTTTATGAAACAAGCATGACCTCATTTCAATACAGACGAGAAATACACGTAGAAGAAAAGTTTAGCACTGTTTTACACGAGTCATCGTTTGGAACAGATACAGATGAAGAGAGCAAGAGACAAAAATATCAATAAAATGCATAGCATTGCCTTGTTCACGTAAACAAAAGTGGAACAATAGAGAGAGAGTGTGAAAGAGAGAGACGAAGAGAGATGAGACCTATATGGTCGTCGATTTAAATTTCTCAGTGAAAAATGTTCAAATGTTCAAGGGTATAGAAGTGAAAATATACACACGCACAGAGAAAATGATCGGGGCTGAGAGAGAAAAACTGTGGGTGCTCACTCCGGGATGAGAATTGGAAAAAGCGACTTGTGCATGAAAAAAAAAAAGAAAAAGAAAAACTATCAAAACATCGTGGTAAAAACGGAAGCAAAATAAGTCTGGCGCTGTGCTGTGCAAAGCGTGCAGCCTTGCCTCCTTTAACAAAATGGTTTCGTTAAAAGATCTTTCTACTTTTCGATAACTTTTTCAAGATTTTATTTATATTTTTTGTATCAATGCGTGTGTATACGTTTGTCTTCGGCTGAATTTCAAGCCTATAAAAATACATATATATATATATATATATACAGAAACATAGAATATATAGAAAATATATTTGGCGACAAATATATTTGGGACATGCTCATATGGTCATCTGCGGCCATTAGCATGATGGCAGAAACGACCTGCACATCACTGCGAACGTGCAATGTTTATTACGTTTGACCGTGTCTGATTAAACATGGTCATGTTCCATTGAAAATGCCAAACCTGGGCAACGTTGTCTCAGGCATTACTGTTTCGCTATGAGAAACTTAAGAACCTTATTAACCTTCATCAGAACTCAGCTTGTTAACTTGACGTTCACAATTCCCGACCATGGCGGCATGAAACCCTGCCGAAGACCGACAACCGCCAGAGGCGAATAAAAAGTTCAATTAACTATCGAATGACAGCACCGCGGGATGTCGATGCGTCACAGTTTACTCGACCAATCACGAGAAGCGAAAAAATGCAAAGACAGAGAAGAACTATAAGTGGAGGAAGAGAAATAAGACGCTTACCCAAAACTAACGTTGGCCAGCTCTCCATTCTGGCTGTGAGACCTTTCAGAAAGATTTGATGGAGGAACATAAGAGTCTCACTGTAAAAGAAAGAGAAAAAAGAACGAAAAGTTCGATTAAAGGACTGTGTGCTGTACGACTAGGTGGATACGAAAAAGTCTCGACAACAAATGTTCTCGCTTTATTTGTTTACGCCCTTCCTGTTTCTTCCGCCTATTACAATTCTCGTTTCGGCGATACAGATGGTGGCTTAGTATTATACTGGCGGTAACATTATCTATCGGGAACACGAATACTGTTTTATGACCAAAAATGTTACCTGTTCAGGAATATAGAGTTGACTTCGTCATGTGTGCAGGGAGGCTTCTGAGAACTTGCAGCCATCTTAAATGGCCTTAGGAAGCAGGACACTAGCAGCTGGAGTTGCTCCACGTATTCCTCTTCAGCCTCCACCATTCGGAATACAAGACTGCGCATAGCACAAACATCGTTTGACACATTATTAGCGACGTCTGCTTCAGAACACTCATAACGGCTTTAATCACTTCGTTAATGGCATCCCTTCTAAAGGTGTGATTGAAAAGTTAAAAGATAAAGATTAGTCATGTGGTATGTCGGCGGAACGTGGGCGTATACCAGGCAATACACTGCCCTATCACTCTTTTCTACTCTTGCCTTATTTCTTTGTTTTATTCCTTTATCTCGTTTTAATATCGATCCGACCATGATCTGGCTGACCTGGCTGGCCACTCCCAATGAATACACGTCACCCGTCCCTTCATTAAGCGCCACCACAAGCGTCAGCGGAACGCTACATAGCATACAGGAAAGGTAACGCAGCTTTATACTGCTTGCCCATTGTAGCGTACATCCCACTGCAGCTCACGCCGGGAAAGGATTCGTGTGAAGCGTATTTGAGTTTCCATCACGGGAACATGCATGCGCTGCAGCTGCCGCAAACGGAATGACATTGTTGATTCCCGTTCGAATCTTCTGTGCCGCGGGCTGTGTGTACATTTCGAAGCAGTTTTCGCGTTCGTCGACGAAATTCACCGTCGTGTAAATATTCCAGCCTTGCCGTGCGTCATCGAACTTCGTCGTCTTGCTGTGCCGGCGTCCCTCGATTTCTTCTCCCGGGAAGTATGGGGCTGAGGGAACCAATTTCACCCAGTGGGAAACGAGGGTTTCTTTTGTTTGGGGG
>JARGYV010093017.1:21709-33242 GCA_029532675.1 Ornithodoros moubata
ACCTGAGACAACTCTTGTTCAAGCTCCCACCTCTGAGCTATCGCTTTTTGTTTTTCTTTTCGTGCTTACTGTCGCGTCACGAGCTTGTTTACGTGGGCTCTCTGGCTCTTGAGACATATACGTGCACTCAGGGAGCGGTGTAAGGTGTAGAAGGAGTAGTTTGTGCGTAGGGATAACGCTGTTGCACGTGATCGAAGAATTGTTTTCGATGTCGTCGACAGGAAAGAAGTCAAAATACGGCATCGGGTTATATTGACGCCATACGAAGCGTATTTTTGTTTGTGTGAAAGACAAATGGCGCAGGCACTGGTGCATGACGCGCTACACGAGCTATACTGCTCTCTCCTTTATTATTGTATTTGTATATTTGTATTGTTATTGAGTTGTAACTGTAGTCCGGCCATGATCGGAGTACAGATGCGTACAGAAGGCATGACAGGAGGAAGAAGAGGGAGGCAGGAGTGCTAGTGTGTGTTCAACTTCACAAGGAAATGCGACGACATAATTCTAAAAGGTCCGAGAAAAACCCCGAAAAAAATACAAGTAAAACAATCAGCGGTGGGATTCGAGTCCACCTCTCCCGCAGTCGAACGGCGCCTTAGCTCATTGGTCATGCCGAATCTGTTTTCTTTAATTCATGTGCCGAAAATTCAACACGGATGCCATTCAACAATGACGCAGCACACCAACGTACACTCCACATCACATATAGCCATTGTCCAATTCAATATGTTGAAACGCGGCCCGCATTATCGTTATCCGCGCGAGAGCGGATTGCGACGTGAACAATGGGACTAACACACGGCGTCAACTATAGTGGCGCGTCGTTTGGATGGAATTCCTCAACGATAACTCAGACAAGCCTGTGCAACACTTTCACAAAATGAGAAATAGTCATCAAACCATGTTGCGAACACGAGCAGCTCATCGCCGCTACTCATGTGAGGGAGAGGAAATAACCTCCCGGAAAACACATTTTCCACTCGACGTGTGGCTAGTGTATTTCACACTATGATAACAGCAGGGGGCGAACAGAGTCACCGATAGAGACAGGGGTAATTTCTGTCACGTACAAAACTGCGCATGTTAGCGGCTGGTTGTGACTAGACTTCAGGATAGTCACAGGAATCCATTCCTGGCAGATTCCTCTTCAGCTACTTGCAGCTATTCGGTCACATTCCAGACTTCAATAAAAAAGAAAAAAGTGTGGCTCTCATCGCTACTATCTTGACGTCATCGGACATTCCACTGTTAAATTGGAGAGGGAGGACGGGGTGAACTTCAGCAAACGAGCATCCGCCAGTAGAAGGATTGCTTCGTGCTCCGAGTAGACATCATTAAAAGTAGCTTGCCTTGCTGAAAGTCTTTGTCTCTAGTCAGAGCACTCCTTAGCGGCGGTAGGGCGTCTTCTCGTACAACGTATTGGGAAATAATTTGTACAATATATTTGTCATTGATATATAGAATAAAAAAATTTGTTCCACACCAGAAAGAAAAGCTACATATTTGTGTTAATTTCTATCGTCGGACTTTGCCTCTCTCTTTCGTAGGGCTCAAATGCCCCGAGACAACTCGGTATTCAACTGTTTGATTTTTGCAGTACAAGCTCTGATGGCGATAAATGACACATGTCAGTCTCACCGCTGGAACCACCGCCGTTGTCTTTTTAATCCAGCTGCAGAAATACTTTCTCTCTCGTCGAATGCTTACTCCACGGGATCCGCCACGTTCTACCAGAAAATGCATAACTAACACTCGCTGAACGGAAATAACGTATAATGGCTGAGCTCATGCTATGGGTTTCCTGCTACTGATGGCTAGAATGCACGAATCTCCTTTGCATACGGGCGTAAATAATGTGCGTCCGTGGTCCGGTTCATCAACATAGAGTCACTAGCTTCAATTACTGATCAGTAGTTCATTACGATTATTTGTGAAATAACAAAAGTAAAACGATGTGGAAACGAGTATTGTGATACTACGTAATGTCATCAGGGAGCAAGCGTACCAAACCATATGTGACGTCACAGCACCTCTAGGTGGTCGAGGAAGTGCCGTGAGACTCATTACGGCGTGTACGATTAAAAAAAAAAAAAGTACCGGGCCAATCGTTGCGAAACTTTGCACGAATGTTTTGTATTTTCGGCTCTTCAATATGCAAGCAGAAAATCTCCAAGAAAAATTTGTTGCCTCTGGACCTTTAAGGTAGAGACTACAGGTTCGCTACGAAATCCGCCACCGAAATTCAATTTCAAAGTCAAAACCGATACAAAAAGTATTTCATCAGAAATTAAAACACTAGCATCATCAGCGGCATCGTATGTTTACCAAAGCTATCCACACGCCTATACGTGTTGTCTCTACTTCTTTCTCCATATAGAATGTATGCGTCCGGCGAGGTACTTGGACCTCAACGTAAAGAGGTTGGCGTACAATAACGTCCTGATGTAACTGATGCTGGCAGCTCACTTTATTTGTTGCCAGTTTCGACCTCGAGGTGACCGGAGACCATTTTTCTCTTGGCCACCGGACGACAGGCGGAAGGAAGGAACATGCTATCTATTACGAGGTACAACGAAGACAGCAACAAGGACAGTATACAAGGTGAACTTCCGCGCTGNAAAAAAAAAAAAAAAAAAAGGCCGCACAAAGCTAACTGCAGTTATGTCATTGTATGTATACATAGTACTATAAGTCTATAATAGTACTAACACACACACACACGCGCACGCACGCACACGCACACATATATATGTATGAAATAGGAATCCCATATAAATTTATGTATGTAACATACCTCAGCAGTGGAAGTTCCAGAACTTAGACTAGGTTTCTTTACAAAGTTCCGGTCATTTCTGTTTCTGTGTCTACATACCGTTAATTGCTTTTATGGCTCCAAAATACTAGCCTTTAAGCTGATCGAATGTCCTGCAGTGAATCGAATTTGGATGTAAAAGAAAACTGAACAATAAAAATATTAAGTAAGTAAATTATGCTACGCCGTGCGGGGAAATAAAAAACAGAACAAAGCCACAACTTTAACCACATCTTTAACTTTACTGTTTCTTTTCGGTTGTGTGTTTTTTTTTTTTTTTTGCGTTAGCGCCGCAAGGCAACTATGGCCTTGAAGCAGCATTCGATCTCCGGTGACCCGCCCCTGGGGAATCAAGCGATCTTTGCTTTGACATGCTTTCATCTGCCAGTGTCTCTTGTCTGGTCGCTGTCGCTCACGTCCACAAGTTCCCTTGGGGTTGCGTTGCCAAACCCGAATTAATCTTTACAGCCCCTTAGGGGACGGGAGTTCCGCGCACCTACCAAGACCATGCGGCGAATTAGATACCATACCATAGAAGGGAGATGGCGCAGGCAAGCTAATACGACATTGCGATAAAAAAAAAAGAAAAAAAGAACCTACAGAAACAAGAAAAGGGGGGGGGGGGCAAGACAAGAAGATTTTAAAACACTGTTGAAAGGATATGTAGATGTGTAGATACCTATCGCGTATCGCTTCTAAGCTGGCAGACGTCCTGTTTCCCTCTCTCTGATTCGAAGGCTTAGTGTCTTCAGGATAGACTTTCTCGGTTGATTTCTATTCACTGTGAGACGGAATGTGACGCTCTCATCGCCACCGGCAAGATCGACCTGTTTTTCGTTTATAGTTTCCGTACTGATCACTCGGTCTCGGCCCTACCCTTCTCACACTTTGGTGGAGGTGCACCTGGTCCTCGCTATACACCCCTGACAACGACAACGAGAAAATCAACACCATCGCTGACCGCAGCATACTGATCCCACAGTGCCTCGCTGGTGACAATTACGAGCCGCCCGCCAATTGTGCCGCCTTTTATCGCCGCTACTTCGGCCACGGCCTCAGCACCGGGCTAGGCCCGGCTCTGGGTCGGCCCCGTTGACATCGACCTTTGGCACGACATTTACAACCGCGTCGGTCGACATGATAACTGGGTTGATACCACGGAGGTTAACAACGTGGTGCTCTACCACACTGAACCAGGCAAAACTTGGTTCCTATGTCTTGCAACTGACCCCGCAGTCGCTACCAGCACTCGTGCCCTTTACGGTCGCCTCGTCTGCCGAAAGGCTGATGCCGAGCACAAGTTGTCTCAGCGCCTCCGAGTCCCAGAGAAAACGTACAAGCCGTACACCGAGGACGTCGTGTCCCAATGCCACAGAGTGAGCAGCTATATGCACGAAGGCGATAAGATAAAAATCATCATGAAAGGAACTCGGAAGGTGACTTTTCCGCAGTCTCGCCAAGCCCACTCCTGCACATGTTTCTACGTGGCCTCATTTCACGCTTCTATCGTCGACATCGTCATGACCTCGAAGCCATGACCACAATGGTTACCCTTCGGGTTATCCTGGTTGTGCTACTACTCATGCTCGATCCGAATCCGAGCCCGACAACCACACATGCGCCCATCAAGTCGCTCGCACTCTGATCGGAACACATCTCCTCCAGCCCACTGCCGCTCACTTATGCCCAGGGAAAACCAATAGCTGAAGTCCGAGGATGGTAGATTGCGCGTGCGGCACGAATGGAACCGCCCTCCTGTTTCGAAAAATCTACCTACTGCGTGAATTCATGGTTGTGTTGTGGACGCTTTAGTAGACACTGGCGTTGTGGCTTATGTCATCACATCTTATGCTCCCCACTTATGCTCCCGGATACTCAAAGTTAGAATCCGCTACGAGATTCGAGTCCACGGAACGCGTCAGGAACAGTTATGTCACACATTGCGAGGTGCTCCGCTGGAACAACTCTCGCAAGCGTCACTCACCCTGTTGAGTTTCTCGTACTAGCCTCTTGTTGCTTAGGTCAAACTAGGATGGAGCTTCCCAGGAGACAACTTAGCTGTTAGAGACTGTTAAATTACGTTAACTGTTAAGTTAAATGGCAGATACCTCGGATAACGCTACTCAAGACCTGTGCATGCAAGCTTCAGGTTTCAGACATGTCCTAATTCCCCTTCGTTCGACAATGTACGCGGCCCTTACAATTCATCTGCTCTGCTCATATTCATCCCAGCCACGATCATCATGTTACCTTATGTCACTTCTCTCATTTCACCGATACTCGCCGACTACCGTCCTCTTCGACAACGTGCCCACCGTATATCAGCCGCAGAGCGGGCGACCATGGAGAGGGAGGCCTCCGACATGCCACGCGGCACTACGCGATCTTCTTGTAATTAATGGGCCTCCTGTGTAGTTCTCGTATAAAAAAGAAAAGAAAAATAGTGGAGAAGGAGAATAAACGACAGCGTACGATATTGCGTCGATTACCACAGACAAAATTACGCAAAGAGACGTCTAGCCTATGCCCAGGATCGACGATGCCCTAAAAGCTCTTACGGATGCTAATTTCTTCTGCTCCCCGGACTTTATTCAGGCTACTGGCAAAATCCATCACCGTTAGAAGGAACGGTATAAAAGAGGGAAGAAAAAGTTTTACAAAGGGTGCATGAGACGTTGTTTATCCCCTACCCTTCCAGCTTTACACCTTTACAAAGGTATATCTAAGGCATATGTTCCCAAATTACGCCGTACGACGCCGCATGAGGTATACCTGGGTGCTTTCGCCTATTCTATATACCTCGAGCTGCCCTCCTCCCGTCAGTCGCCACAGAGCGCGCCATAGTGTGCCGCTGCGTGTTTTGCGTAACAAGTATATTCTTTGCACTGGACGACCGGTAAATGGGGTGTATATTACCTCGTGTTTGTGTACATATTCGCAGAAGGCAAGCCTCGATTTACATTACGCTCATGCCTGTAGCAATCTGTGTCATCTAATTAAATGTTGCTGTAAATAAAGTAATTATGATTCAATGAAAATATTAATTAAGGCTAATTATCTTTTTCTTTGATAAAGTATAATTAAATACCTGTTTAACTGATCACACAAACTGCCGACGGTGTGATCGAGTAGATGTACAATAGCATGGAGTCATAGTGATCTAAACTGATTATGCGTTTCGCTTTTCCGCTAATCTCCTTCTAGGCTCTATTTATACTGTTTTTTGTACCAAACCGAGTGCAAGGGACGAGACTCTGCATAAAAGACAGTAAAAAATCATTACGCTAATTTCTGTAAATCGGAAAACGTAATTTTATTCGCCTGTGCAGAAAATATACGTGTGTGTGCTTGTAGAAGTACACCCGTGAAAATTGTCAAATGACGTACGTGTTACATGCAAAGAATGTCTTCACCAATGGCAGAAACAATATAAATATTTTGAAAAGAGATACTTATTCTGGTAAAACGTACACAGGGCCGTTTCATGGTAGCTACCCAGTTTTGGATATGCAACTTTTAGCCTCCGTAAGCTACATTCCGCAATTATTTGTTTCTTGCGTGCTCCACGGCAGAATATGAGGAGTGAAAGTGCCTTTGTTGGTGGCAAGGCCAGAGGACAGTGTTATAATGGGGAACGGGGTCAGTAAGTTGCTCTTGTACGGGGTCGCACTTACATGCACCAAGGTAGGCCACGACACAACAACAACAACAACTATATTATGATGATGATATGGGGAATTTTCTCACACTGTGTGTGGGATGCTACCCCACGACACAGTTTACTACAATTACTACGCAAGACAGTAAATTTCAGAGCCGAAAGTTGAAAAGTTTGTAACAGCAAAATCTTACATCTTGCCTGCTGGAAATAGAAAATCTGCTGCGATTGGAACAGGTGGGGTTTAGTTTTATGTGCTACATTGGTAAGCAGCATTTAATTTCCCCTTTAATGAAGTGTTTACACACCATCCATACTCACAATTTATATTAGTATTGTTCCTGTACAGCCAAGTTGTTTTAGGTACTGATATATGTTTGGCTTGCTGTCCTTTTTTATTAACCTGTCTTTTATTAGGCACAAAAATATGCATGACAATGATGTTAAATACTGCAAGAATATGAACAGGGAGGATCTATCGTGGCTGCTAAGATAACGGTGGGCTCGAAATTCAGGCCCGAGATGGCCCGAGATGGCCCTTGATCCTCGCCCGTGCCGTAAGCCTTTATTGTTTTTGGCGTACTCGCGTTTTCGGTCGTATAACCTTTCACCTTTCATCAAGGGGATTATTATTTGCTTTCTCACAGAAGGCACTTTCTTCCATTTGAAGGATGTTGCCATCAGACCTTCCACTTGGACATGCGACCTACGTTTCAGAAAAGATGGACTGTCTGACTATAGTTGTGGAAGAAAAAGACTGCGAGTGTAAATCGGTGTGCGAGTGAGGTGCACATTTTTTCTGCTTCCTGGATTTTAAATATGAAGTGTTCCTAGATGAGCAGCAAGACACCTTTATCGAGCGTCGCCTTTCTGGGGCTTGATTTAACAATACGAAAACTGGTTGTTGATTGTTACCAAATAAGGTAATCTTCTAACTGGCGACCCCGTTCGTTAAGTTGGCTGCACCTGAGCACTTTTGCTCTTGTACGGCAGGCTTCACCTAAGTATTTTTCTTTTGTACGGCAAGAATGATCCCCCTTCAATGTGGTACATAATTCATAACTGATGGGATAAACGTAGTACCTTTTCGTTGAACATCTTATACCCTCAAAAAGGTATAGCAGCTATACCTTAGGGGCTAAACAAATTATACCAGTAGGTGCATGCTATACCTCTGCTGGGGTGTACAAGGAAGTGTATTATATCCTTTGTAATGGATAAGATGTACACATTACCTAAGGTATCATTTTGTTATACCTGGGTCACGGTGTACATTTTATCTCTTTTAAGCCCTGGGACAAGCCGTTTATACCTCAAGTCGTATATTTTTTTCTAACAGTGATGGTGACAGCTGACACGCGGAAAACAGGATTACCACGCCCGATTGTTTGTATAAATTCACCAACATGCCTCTCGGGCCTTCAAGCGCTTCAGTAACCTTCGAAAGGATGATGCACACTGCACTGAGAGATCACCGCTTGCATGTATTTGCTACCTCGACAATCTCGTATTTTCCGAACCGTTCCCCGAACATCTCAAGCATGTTCGTGCCGTACTCCACTGTGGCGCTGCCACCGGCGTTCAATGAAATCAAAACAAAAAGTCACTTTGGGTACCAACAGATTAAGGTACTCGGCTACGTCGTTGCCGCCACTGCGATCTCACCTGATCCAGAAAAGCTCCGGGGCATCTACGAATTTACAACGCCTACCAGAGCCCGTGAGCTACGCAGCATTTTTGGCCTCCGTTCGCATTCCCGCCACTTTAAACGCGGCTTCGGTAGGATAGCAGCCTCGCTCACATCGTTTCTGACCAAGGAGAGTCAAGCTCAATATGTCTTCCTGTGATATGCAAACCTTCCAGCACCTTAAAGCTTTCCCCACATCGGCGCCCAAGCCTTGCCACTTTCATCCTTCCGCACTAACAGATTGATACGCATGCTAGCGGAGTCGGTATTAGAGCACTCCTGAGTCGACCGCATTCTGATGCACCGAATGAACATCCGGTGGCGTGTGCAAGCCGCATCTCGACGAAGGCAGAACACAGCTTCTCCATAACTAAGAATGAGTCTCACCGTTATTTGTGCGTTACGAATAATTGGTGCTTGTATATACGTTGAGGACGGCGTATTAACAAGCCCCAATGCCTCGGCCACATCTCTACAATATTCGTGGTGTATCGTAGCCCAACGAACCACTCAACAAAAAAGTTTATTGTTCTCACTTCTTAGGGAACTGCGCAAGAATCTGCATTTTATCACCCGAACTCAAAACTGCAGAGAAGTCTCCAACATCGAACTCAAGGTCTCTCTCAATTTCAGCGAGGAAAACCATGCATTATACACAGCCATGGATGCCCCAGATTTATTGATGGAGCTCGTGGACTTAGGCCACAGGATAGCATTCTCTACTTCGTCAGCCCTACGGCAGATTTAATCCCCATCGATCAGGGCTCTTGCACAGGCGTCTTTCCCCTGTACAAGACCTAGCCAGAAGTTTCGGAATACGGGATTTCAGGTCGACCGAAAGTAAAAGAAAGAACTCTGTTATAACGGACATGAAGAAATCAGTATAAAACGCGTAAAGCAGGCTGTTGTAAACTGCAGTGCATCGGTGAGCCTGGAGAGGGCATAGTGTTGTCATACTAGCGAAACTAACTGCAACTATCTGACTGTTTGTGGAATGCTCTAATCACTTTACAAATAGAAAGAACGGACGAATTATGAGTTTGTAGAAGATGCGGATAGAAAGTGGAGACACACGATCGCGAATGGAATCAAGGTTGTAGTCTGTTCCGTCCATATGGTGGTTGTCGTGCCTGGTGAAGATGACATATGAAACCTAGTTCGAAATCGCTTGTTATTTTTCTTCTTCCTTCTTTCCTTCTTTCGCAGTTTCAATGTTTCATGTATTCCTTGCTCGTATTTCTTTTCAGGTTGCCTAAAGCATCATCAATTGGCTATGGACTTAGAGCCTCCCAGAGCTATTAGAACTCCAAGAACCCAGAAATTACAAAGGCCTAGCTGCTTTCTAGTGCAAGCTATATACGTATGGGACAGAAACAACCAACAGCAAGAACAACAGCTGGAAAGTAGAAGATGAAATGCAGAGAGGAAGTGCAGGGAGAATTTCCCATTTTGCTTCTTCGATCTCATAAGCATGTAAAAATGAACACATGTTTTTTGTCAATTAATCAACTGATAATAATTGATTATTATTATTATTATCAATTAATCGACTTAGTTGAGAGTGGTAGACCTCTGCAATCTCGCTTTTTTTAAAGAAAGAAAAAATGAAAGAACAAACATGTTCTAGTTAATCAGTCAGCGCAGAAATAATAATTTACTCCATCGAGAGGGGTGACACAGTATCCGCATCATCACCGTCACTGCTACACCGAGATGGTGAACTAGTTCTGGTAATTACTCCGAAACTGAACTGGCCAAACCGATTCACCATAGCACCGGCATTTGCATTGAAATCGACGATTTTGTACGTAGCTTTCCAAGAAGAGCGTGATGGCAAGAGAAAATCAATTTCTAACAGGTGTCAGTATCAATCGCGTGGTGGCGCCTGTACTGTGGTTGTCTACAGCATGTGCCGCGACTAGGGCGGCTAGTAACCTGTGTAGGGTGTAACAGCTAGTAGCTAGCAGCACTGCAGGAGCGCGCAGCACTATGTATATAAAATCGTGTATAAAAAAAGAAACAAAAAAGTGCTACGTAAGGCGCAAGCATCATTCATGAGCATGAGTTTAAGCGTCAGCAGAACTCAGCGAGTCTGTCGCGTGCGTCCTTGCCATTCTTCACTGTCGACCAGTTCAGCTGATTGATGACCCTGTTCATGTACTCCATTCGTATATTCGTTTGGAGATGGAGCATAGTATATATGAAGCCATTACTGACAACGAAGCCAGAATGATGCATGGAGTTGCAAGGGAATCAATTGAACTTTCACCACACTCTACCGCAATCTCGATTCTGTTTATCGTTTTTAAAACAAATTTGTCTTTCGTTTGCGTGTTTGTCGTTTTGTCTGTTTTGCTGTTGTTCCTTTCCCTAATCACTCTTAAGAGGGGGGAGTGCTTGTAGGAGAATGCGTATATGCAGAATTGAACGTCTCCCTATTGCTGTGGCAATGAAAAAATATCGATTCTTATTACTACTACCTTAGCTGTGATCGATTTCAGTCAGTAATCTCCACTGACTCTGAGACAACCCTTGTGTTCGTTAAAAACATGGGTATGTGCGGTCGACTGCTCTTAGTAGAAATAAACTTACTAGGGGGCCTGAAATCCCTGCATGATCGTTCCCCCTCTGTTGCCTTCGCAGTGAGTGCCTGGTAATACTGAAATTAGCAGAAACAACCAAGCCGATGCTGCCGCTGCTTACTGTCCACCAGCATCGGACATTGATGTACATTATCCCGTCGAGACAGGTGCCTTCCCTGACTTTGGTCTGACACCCGGTCTTCTAGCGACAGCGTACTAGTAGTCCCAATCTTGCCCCTATTACGCCTAATGAACCCTACGAAAACGACTGTATCAATATTTTCAAGTAGGGAGGATGGGGATCTTACTTTAATGGTGACCTCTACACTTCCCTGTCTGTCTTCGTTAGTATAGTCTTCACACATCGACCGAGCAAATTCTTGAAAGCGAACTAGCTAAGAACTTTCTAAACAACACGGGGAAAGTAGCAACTCTCAATAGTGTTTAGTCTATTAGAAGGACACGTCCTGGTTTCCTGCAGGGGCCTGCAGTCGGATTTCGCAGCACTAGACAGTAGGCTTTCGAAAAATATTTCGTCAATAGCATCCGCAAAAAAAGACTGCAAGGGATCAGGGTAGTATAGTGAGATAGCACTGGCGGATAAAGGCGGGGACGAAGTTTTAAGTTACGAGAACAAACTACGCATCGACCGCAGCGACCGCAAACAACGTACACTGGCGCTGCACGGAGAGAGTTGAATGCCACCGCGCCGAGACCTGTGGTCTCTCGGCGGTTGAAGCGACCACGTACAACTGTATCCCCTGACAATGACACAGCAAGCGTTATTCTCC